>CAUYQG010189949.1:0-11062 GCA_963574415.1 Tarsius wallacei | reverse complement strand
CGTGAAGGAATTTTCTTTGTCTTGCCCCTTTATGAATGGTATAAAAGCTCTGTGTTAACTAACATTAAATTGGCATTCTGTCCAGCAAACAGGTGTCCAAAGTGCATTCTTTCACCTACTCCGTCTCTCCTTCAGGAAACCCCAGACCTGGCGGGAGCAAGACTCCGGCACCAAAATATTAGGAAGAGTTACTAATTTTATAATAATTTTGTTTTCACTGAATTTTCATATTTTACTAGTTAAATATTTTATCTTTATAATAGTTAAAAATATTACTTTTATTTTTTAAAATATTAAAAATTAATGTTATTGTTGCCAGGTGAGGTGCGACACAAAACTCATGAGTGCTTGACATACTACTGAAAGGATTTCAGAGCAACCAGCAAAGTGTTTAAAACAAAGCTTATTAGGGAGGAAAAGAGAAATTCACACCAGAAAGAACTAGCATGGATGGATCTCTGGAAAAGAAAAACCAAGCTGTTGCTCTTGATTAAAATCTTGATGTATTTTCACAATAATTGATATGCTAAATAAGGTGTATGACAGGTAACCACTGCAGATAGATAACCATCTCTCTGCCTCTGATAGGTGAGAAAGGACGACTTTTTCCAGAATACACATTTTGCCTTTAACCTGAGACTTGCCTAGACTTGTGAACATATGAGTTCCTGAGCAAATAGATGGTCTAGTTAACATTTCTACATCCTTGAACAACTAAGGGGTGGTGTCGAGTCTTCTACCCTCAAAAGAGAATTTGAAGGATTCCTAGTGATTATTATGCTAAACCATGAGCTGAAAGATTGAGCTGTCTTACAATGTGATGGAATTTTTTTTTGATGAGCTGAGGAGGTAGGGTGGACTGGGAGTCCACATTGAATCCACGTTACAGTCCAAAGTGTGGTTCGGCCTGCAGACAAGATGTCTGGATGCTTACTTATTTTATTTTATTTTATTTTTTGTTTTGTTTTTGGTTTTTTTTTGAGTTGGAGTCTCACTTTGTCACTCAGACTGGAGTGTAGTGGTCGCTCCCGGCCACTGCAGCCTTGACCTGCTGGGCTCTGGCGATCTTTCTGCCTCAGCCTTCCAAGTAGCTAGAACTACAGGAGCATGCTACCACGCCCAGTTAATTTTTGATTTATTGTAGAGATGAGGTCTCGCCAATTTGCCCAGGTGGGTCTCGAACCTGTGGGCACAGGCAATCCACTCACCTCGGCCTCCCAAAGCACTGGGATTACAGGCTGAGCCACCGAGCCCGGCCGCTTCCTTATTTTAAACTAAAAACTGCATAAGAGAAATTTATCCATGTCTAACCTACAATCACTACCCTTCCTCATTATCAGTGTTGATATTGTGTATGACATAAAAGAAAGACTATCGTCAGCAAGAAAAGCAATATTTTGGTTGTTACTGAAGAGAAAATACTCCAAGGATTATCAAAGTCCAGACCAAATTACATTATTTTTATATTGTGTAATCATCAATTGAAAAACAATTTATTTATCACCTACTATAGGCCAGTTATGTAGTAAATCTTCAAGATTTAAAGATTCTCCTGTTTTCTAAAGATTCAGCCTATGAGTGGAGTCGGACAGGTAAACATTCTAATGCGTTATGAATGTTCTCAGAGAGATATGAACAAAGAGATTTTTATGTCAAAGCATGGATGCTTGAAAGAGTGAAATGCCAAAATGGGGTCACCTCAGCCATTGCAGGCAGGCAGCTGGGCGTTCGCTTATATTTTTGTTGTGTTATAACTATCAGTTAGTGGTATATTTTAGTAAATAATAATTTATTTGGCTCTGCTAACTCTCTTGCTCTGAAGTAAGTTTAATTAACTCCACTCTTTAAAGTCACCAATGAATAAAACTAGTAAAACTATAACCTTCCCCAATAAAGGACATTAGGATTTTATAATTAGCATCCTGCTCCAAAGGATGAGTTTCTAGCTATCTTGCTAACCTTTGGGACACGGAGATAAAAGAAATGAGCTGTTATAATGACTCCAGCCATCCTAAAATCTTCCCATTTACAACACACTCCCAGCCAAATGCCTTTTTGCTCCCTAATACTAAGGACATTCTAAACGTAACATAACGTTTTTGCCTTGAAACTTTGTCTTACAGACCTTGGGCTACTCTCTCTGCCTAGGTAATCAACTATCTGGCTACTGCTTCAGGAACAGCTAATCACCATAACAACAACCCTTCTCACCCCTCACTGTTACATTTCATAGGAATGCTCCTGTTCCCAGCCTTCTCTAAGAAGCTTTATAAGCAACTAGCTTCAAACATTCAGTGCCAAACAGGTCTTCAGTGCTAGGCCTTCTCTTCAATCTTGAGGAGTTGGATACAGCCTTCTAAATAAACTTTTTCTAACCTACTCCTTGTGAAATTCTTTGCTTCTTTCAAGTGGTACAGGATCACACAACTCCACTGCACAACTCCTTCCCAACCAGTCTAACCTAACAATGCTGATCTTGAATCATTCATTGTCATATAGCAACTTCTGGAATACTTTATTAAACAAAAAAAAATTAACAATGCTGTTAGGTCAGACCAGGCAGGGGTCTGCAATCTGGTACCATGAGAAAGATGCAAAGAATTGCACAGAAGTTAGACTGGAAAATTTAGTTTATTTAGAAAGCGAATTAGAGAGAGAGAAAAGAGATTCACCTCCCCAAAATAGGGGAGGGAGCCAAAACTTAGGTAAACATGGTAGCTGTAGCTCAAAAATACAAGGCCTGGCCAGAACTTAACAAAAGCAATGATGAGTTTTTGCAGTTGAATGCCTTTTAAATCTTCCCTTTGACTGGGGCAGGTTATTAAGGTGATTAGGTGGTGCGCTGTTTCACATGATCACTAAAGGACAGGTAAGCACAGGTACTGATGTCTAAATGATGGACAGCAGGCAGATGAGTGGGTCAGTCACATGACTTTGCCATGATGATGGGGTCTGTCTGTGTCACAAAGGTTAGAAAGGGTTGATGAGGTTAATTTGGTTTCTTATGACTGGAGGCAAATACTTGGATTAGTAAAGCTAATTAGTACAAATCAAACTGGGAAGAGGATTGTAAAACAATTATCAATAGCTACCTCTGAGAAACTGGTTCTGTTCTTGCCTAGTTACTACAGGGTAAATTACAGTGAACCTCTAGAAAAACATGACAAAGCTAAACAATGTTAAAATGGCAACTCTTTAGCTAAGATTATTTCATTAAATCATTCCATTTTGGCATTTCACCCTTTCAAATGTTTAAAAAGCCCATATAGCATTATTCAGTGGATTTCCAAAAATTCTTTCTTACTTCTCTCATGCTATGTTTTTCTTACTTTCCTGTATCATCAAACTACCACCAAAACCAGTGTATTTCATTCATTGTATGTCCTGGGGAATCTCTATTTTGAGACTAAGATTATCAACTGTAAGGAACATAGAAATGTATATGTATTTTTAAAAAAGCTTGATCTCAGAACTTGAATTTGAGAATAAAAAGAGAATACATCTGCCCGACTATGAAGAAGAGGAAAATTAAAAAAAAAAATACCTCAAGGACAAAACTCTAATGTAAAATTATGCTGAATAAGCTACAGCTTTGCCACGGCATTATAAAATTGAATTTCACTGTTGAGCTTAAATTTATGTTTTCATTTCCCTAAAGAAATATAGTAATTTTAGCCGGGCTTGGTGGCTCAGCCTGTAATCCCGCGTTTTGGGAGGCTGAGGTGAGTGGATTGCCTGAGCCCGCGGGTTCGAGACCCGCCTGGGCAACTTGGCGAGACCTCATTTCTACAATAAATCAAAAACTAGCCGGTTGTGGTAGTGCGCGCCTGTAGTTCCAGCTACTTGGAAGGCTGAGGCGGAAGGATTGCTGGAGCCCAACAGGTCGAGGCTGTGGTGGCCGGGAGCAGCCACTGCACTCCAGTCTGGGCGACAGAGTGAGACTCCAACTCAAAAAAAAACCAAAAACAAAACAGAACTATCACTAAAAAAGTAATTTTAATATTTGGTGTCCGTTTTAAGTACTCAGTGGGAAAATACTCATATAATGTCAGTCTTCAAAATCAATTTGATTGATTTTCCAATTTTATTGTATTTAAAGATTTTTGAGGTATCCTTTCACTGTTTAAGATCTTTCAAAAATCTTAGTGTTTGACTAATTAAATATATATATTTTAATGCTGGTCTCTATAGCATCCTAAAGCTTTCATCCAAATTTTTAAATATTTTGAGATACTATTGCCTGTCAAAAAACAAAAACAGAGTTTATCAGTGATTGAACACAATTTTTAAAAAATTACTTGTGTTATTATTTTTTCTTTATTGAGATTCAAATACTTGTGTAAAAAAATGAATATGCTCTGTACTTTTCATTCCCTCCATCAGTCTTCCCTTCCCTTTTTTTTTGGAGAAAAATAAATTATAATATCACATTACCCTTTATTCCTTAACATAATGATTGAAAGTCAGTATCTAACCTACAATATACTAGTATGTGATTTTTGGTAGGGTACATAATTTATCTAAGTCTCAATTTCTTTACCCAAAACATCATAAAAATAATGAATATAATATAGGTTCCTACATTACATAAGCAATACATGAAAAGTGCTTTGCACAATGTCTGGCACATAATAATAATTACCCAGTAAATGTTGGCTTTTAAAATTTTTATTATTATTATCAGTATTATTTTTGGTTGGTGTCTCTATTATGAGTACTTTATTGGTAGTTTAGAGTAAAACATGTTATCCCATACTCAAATACCTAGGGTTTAAAATAAAACAACAATAATGAATTATTTACAGAATACAGTAAAGAAGAAGTAGCATGAACATGGAAATACACTTCACAATGCCTTTTCTTCTGTTCAATAAGTAGCAATCATGTGCCACCATTAGGGCAGAATTACTGCCAACTAAATTATAGTTGGCAGAGAGCTGCAGCTGCATTCATCTACATCAGTGGGAAGATGCCAATTGTCAATGGAGGAAATAGACCTACAGTGGCTGACAATCCAAGACTTTCTTTCCATTTTTCTTTAAATCATTCCTATCTCTCACTTATTTTAATATATTAATATTTTTATCTTCTATATGTGGTATATATTGTATATCATACACATTTCTTTAATAATATCAGTCTTTCAGACTAAAGTTTTTCTACTTTACAAATGGTGCCACTGTGAGGAAGGAAAAGAATGTAACTATTATCAAATAGAGTAGTATTTGGTTAATAAAGCAGCCTCCTCCAAGTAACTAACTTATAAATTACTGCCACAAGCATTCATACTATAAATCTAATTCAAATGACACACCATTAACAAGACTAGAAAAATAGACATTGCATTATCTTATACATGATGCTCATTTATCTTGAAGATTCTTTAAGGCTTGCGGAAAAGTTGTTTTTTTCTTCTTTTTTTTCTTTAATATGTATCCTAAGAGCACTTTGCATAATGCCTGGCACATGAAAGCGTCCCAGTAAAAGTGTGTTAATTAAGTGACTTCACTGATTTCTTTTTTTGAGTTAGAGTCTCATTCTGTCGCCCACGCTGGAGTGCAGTGGCACGCTCAGGGCCACCACAGCCTTGATCTGCTAGGCTCAGGTGATCCTTCCATCTCAGCCTTCCAAGTAGCAGGAACTACAGACACACACCACCACGCCCAGCTAGTTTTTGTGATTTAGTGTAGATACGAGGTCTCATCATGTTGCCCAGGATGGTCTTGAACCCCCCAACTCAGATAGTCCTTTCACCTTGGCCTTCCAAAGTGCTGGGATTATAGGCTAAGCCACCGTGCCCGGCTGACTTCACTGATTTCTAAGTTGGCAATTCCTACTATGGAATTCCAAATAAACATTTCATCATTACAGATCTTAGACTCATCAGTGTAAGAAAAAACTGTGTTTCTTAATAAAAGTGCAATCCAGAATAACTAAATTAGCACTAGAGGTCAATTGAGAAAATGGCTTAAATTTTGCCCTCATGCTTTTTCAACTCTTGTTCAGGTTTTCTTGACTATAGTATCATCATCAGATTTCAAAGGCACTGCTGTTCTCTTCCTTGCCTACTCTGGACCTAGTGTGGGTAAAAGAATGCCTTTTAGATAATCTGATATAGTGCAATTGACTTTGGTTGTAATTTTTTTTAATTCAGTAAAATACTAAGGAGCAAACAAAAATAAACCCAAAACATATTAGTAACAAACACAGTTGTGCTAATAGACCGACATTTTTAAAATTTAAAGTTACCTTTTATTTTGTGTTTAAAATATCATTCCAAGTTCTAGTACATGCCTTTCATGAGCAAAAGCATTTTAACTCCCTCTTCCTAAGCATCATTTTAGAAACCATGTCTTTATATAACACAGACCAAGAAATTCATACACTCTTCTCTAAACACAAACCACCCAACCAGATCCAGAATCCAATCCTAGAACCACTCCTTTCCCTATGTAACTGCTTCCTGGAAAGGCTTTAGGTATTTCTATGCACATTTACTGTGAGAATATGAATGTTCCTTTAGCGCATAATTAATACATTAATGAAAAAAGCATATAATTTTTTAAAAAGAAATACATATACAATAATGAAGAGATTTTTTTTCTCCAGTAATTTGATAAAATACCTCTTTAAAAGGAATGGGCACCCATTAGTGATATATTTCCCCTCCTTGCTTCAGTTATCTCTCAGGCCCTGCTATTCATTCTTGGCATGAGTCTCCCTTTTTCTCCATTATTAATCATTCCATTTGTCTTTGCAGATCAGTGACTTCTCCATCTCATGTGCACTTATCTTGGTCACTAGTCCCATGGTCATATCACAGACCACTATTCTTCAAAAACTGCATGTTTTGGCCTTTAATGAGTCATGAAAATGAGCATATCATAATTAGCATTTTAAAAAGTAGAATAGGCCAGGCTCAGTGGCTCAGCCTATAATCCCGCGCCTTTGGGAGGCTGAGGTGAGTGGATTGCCTGAGCCCGCGAGTTTGAGACCCGCCTGGGCAAGCAAGACCTCATCTCTACAATAAATCAAAAAATTAGCCGGGCGTGGTAGCGCGCGCCTGTAGTTCCAGCTACTTGGACGGCTGAGGCGGAAGGATCGCCGGAGCCCAGCAGGTCGAGGCTGCGGTGGCCGGGAGCGGCCACTGCACTCCAGTCTGGGTGACAGAGTGAGACTCCGACTCAAAAAAAAAAAAAAAAAACCTTTACTCATATGTAGTTAGCATAAGTCTTTCTAGTTTCTTCACATTTTGACTTTCTGTATACGTTGCACTCTGATTATTTTTCCTTCAAGTTAGTTTGCTTCAGAATTATTACCTGTGCTTATGAAATTTTCCTACTACTTGTGAAGAATTTCCTCTTTCTACACTAGTACAATGTTAGCACCTGAAATGCAATTTAAATCTATTGTATTCTGTGGAAGTTAATAGTCTTCAACTGCATAATGGAAATAGATCTAGAGGTAAATTTTCTCCTTTCATGATCAGAAAAAATACATAATTGGGGTGCACCTCTTACCTGGGCATACTAGTTTCAGTCTAAACTCTGCTACACCACAGCTCTGTTTATCTTCATGGTCCCTAGCTTGTCCTGTGATAATAGCAATTTTATAGACTACCCTATCTTTTGGCAGGAAAATAATTGCTTTCAGTTTGAGAATGACCTCATAAAATCTTCCTACAGTGCAAAAGTCATTGATTCTGCAAGATTTCCTAAATTCTAATTGCCAACGTTTCCTTAGCTATAGGAACCCAAAGTTTTTCTGTTTAACTGTGCATTCTATATAAATTATATTTACTACCAGCTAGTTTAAAATAAAGTATAATTGGGATTGACTGAGAAAAGTTTTGATGCCACATAAACACATCTTATATGTAATAAAAGAGATCTTGAAAAAGCTACTGATATTTACAAGTTCTTATAAAAAGCCCAAATAAGGGCTTAAAAATCTTTCAAGAACCTTGGAAATCTTGAAAATCACTGGTTATCGAGCCCTTGACCATATTAGATTTTAACACTTAGCCATTGGATTATAACAGGCTAAAATAATTTCATAGTAGGCATGTGATGGTTATTAAATAAATAAATGAAAGGAGGAATAAAATGAAAAGGTTTTTTTTTGCAGATTACTTCATTGCTGCTACCTGAGGGTCTTCCAGTCAATTTACTCTATGTGGATAGTGAAAATTTTATTGCTGCTGTAGCAACTACTAGCTCTGAAAATGTCTATTTGCTCCTAGAGAGTCATACAGTTTGACTTCCAGGCAATCTGGAAAAAAAAAAAAAAAAAAAAAGGAAGGGTATAGGAGTAACTTTGCTCTTTCTATGATCAGAAAAGACACATTCTCAGGCACCCAGGGAAAAATTAAAGTCAACATAATATTTAACAGCCATGGGAGTACCTAATAATCCACTTTGATTGCTCTCATGAGAAATACAAATTTACCTTTATGTCTTCATTGTGATTCCTCCGATCTATCAAATGACTGAATTTGGCAATTCCCATTGCTTTGATTGCTCTAATCTATCAAACGATGAAACTATGTGACTCTCATTTCCTCTAAAAGGGTGTTCTGTTTTCCTCTTTTCGTTTCCATAGACTGATTTACAACTTTTTCTGCTATTGCTCCCTTTGGTACTTTCTTTTTATATTCCTACCGGCTTTTGTGTTAAACCGTTTAACTAAATCGCATGAAGGCTCACCCTCTCATTAACTTTAATCCCTGCCTTCCTATTTTTAAATTAACAGTGCCCGACTATCAAGAGAATTTTATGACCATCAACCCATTTCTTTCTTTTCAAGATTATGTATAAATACAGTTATTGTATTCCCGATGAGAACACTATTAGAAGACATTTTCTCTGAGATTAAAACAAAAGCATTCTGCCTAAATTTCTTTCATTGTACATATGTTTTAAATTTGCTTTTATTGATTTCCACATTAGGAGAAGGCTAAATGTAATTACACAATATTCTAAGTATGCAGTTTCAGCTGTTAATATTTTGCACATATCTAATTAATGCATGTAGCAAGATCTTCTTTAGCTAGCAATGCTAAATACATTATTTTGATTTGGTTTTATAATTATTGTTCTCACACCTTGAGATAATACTATCAGTTAGTTAATTCTACCTAGTTTTGGTGTTTTGCATTTGATCAGTATGTGTTTTTGACTTTGGCACTGGTTTTCTTATTAAACCACTATTTTTGTTAATTATTCTAACATATACTCAAAGACTACTTTCTATGAAATTCAGTCATTTATTATTTTTGATATATGTAGTACAATCTTGTATTAATTTTTATTGTCAGTGGTCCAAAAAGAAGGTCATCATGAGAATTATGACTAGCCAAATGTGGTGGCCAGTGACCCAGCGTCAAAAGAAATGATAGGCAACCTCCGGCCATGTGATTGGGAGGTCATTCATTAATTCATTCATTCAACATTGCGTATTTGGTATTATATACTAACTGCTGCAGCATCAGAATGAATGAAGCACAGTCTATGCCCACAGAGACAATCAGGAGCTAGTGAATAAGACAGATTCTCACTGACTATAAATTTAGGTAAGCTACAATAAAAACTTTGAAAGAAGCATACAGTGCTTTGAGAATAAAGTAGAGAAACAAATGACCACTGGGGATGAAAGGGAATCTTCACCAAAAGTTTCCATCCATTTAAAACCAAGTATTCAAAGATGGTATAAGATAAACACATTGCAAATTGTCATGCACGCAAAAATGTATAAAACACATTCTCCTACTCTCATGGAGTTTGCCGTCTAGCGAGTGATATTTAATCTGCACACACTAAAGGAAACAAGAAGTGGAGGAGGCAGAGAAACATATTTCAGGCAGAACAGAATAAACAGCAGGAAAAAAAATACCCTCAGGATTATGATAGTATTAGAAGTATTCGGAACTGAGTGTGTGCATACCTCTGCAACTAGAACAAAGTCAAAGGGGAAGGACTGAGAGCAGAACAAGTACGTTGCAGTAAAGATGAGGGAAGACCATGAAGAAAATTAAATTCCCTCTCCCCAGGAGTTTTAATTGTAATGAATAATTAATAAGTTGTTATAAAACTTTCTTAGTAGAGGCATATTCAAAAATAACTGAAGAAACTGAGAGGAGAAAGAGATACTGGTGCTGATGGAAAGACCAGAGATGGTGTTGATGGTGACAGTGCAATTGAGAAATGTTGTTGGGACTGTTGTTTGGATGTGGCTTAGGTAGCTAGACAGAATAAGTGGCTGGAACAAGGGAACAAGATCGTCCAACTTTGGGTGGTAGCATTTTTGATAATGCAATTTCCCAATACGGCAGTACAGAATGCAGTAAAATTTGATAGCCAAGTTCGGGGTATTTTCAGAACCTGAAGATTGTATTGGTTGGTATATTAAGTGGGCATCTGGAAATTGAAGTAATGTTGAGAAAGACGGATACATATTTGAATGCTATTTGTATGTGTTGATCGTTAAAACAATGAGACTGGATGCAATTGACCAGGGAGAGAGAACACAGGAAGGAAGAAAGGGGACAAAGAGACAGAGCACTGGTGAGAAGTTGAGATAAGGGGTAGGAAGAGATAAGGGGTAGGAGAGAAGACCTTAGAATGTTCTGTTAAAGGGCAATCAGGAAAATCAGTAAAGTGGTTTCAGAAGAATGGAGTATTAATAATGACTTTTGATAAAAAAGAGTTCAATATATTGGGGACGACCAGTTATCTTTGTTGCAGAAGTTTTGAACTCCATTGTCAACTTAAACCAGCAACCTTGGGTTCTCATCCCATGACCAAGAAGATTAAGGAACATGGACACCAAAAGGATGAGTGAAAGAAGGAGTTTATTAAGCAACAAAGCTCTCTAGAAAAAGAGAGGGGGCCCAAAATGGGTAACCTAGTGCTGGGTTTGCGTGTGTATGTGTGTAGTTTTTATCTTATCTTTTCTAGGGGCATTTCTCTCATTTCCATCTCATCCACCCCTTACTTCCTGAGACCCAATTCTTATTGCACATGCGGGCCTCTGACCAAAGTTACCCCATCTTGAATATTACCCA
>CAUYQG010189942.1:0-34721 GCA_963574415.1 Tarsius wallacei | reverse complement strand
GTGGCTCAGCCTGTAATCCTGCGCCTTGGGAGGCCGAGGTGAGTGGATTGCCTGAGCCCGCGGGTTCGAGACCCACATGGGCAACTTGGCGAGACCTCATCTCTACAATAAATCAAAAACTAGCCAGGCGTGGTAGCGCGCGCCTGTAGTTCC
Source organism: Tarsius wallacei (assembly GCA_963574415.1). Lineage (NCBI taxonomy): Eukaryota > Metazoa > Chordata > Mammalia > Primates > Tarsiidae > Tarsius > Tarsius wallacei. The sequence goes on along the minus strand of CAUYQG010189942.1, from coordinate 34,568 downwards.
GGCTACTCAGAAGGCTGAGGCGGAAGGATCGCCGGAGCCAAGCAGGTCGAGGCTGCGGTGCCAGGAGCGGCCACTGCACTCCGGTTTGCGCGACAGAGTGAGACTCCAACTCAAAAAAAAAAAAATTAGATATCATTTTCCACCTATCAGATTAGCAGTTTGATAGTATCAGTGTTGGGGCAAATACAAGGAAATTGGCATTCACATATGCCTTTGGTGGAACTGTAAATTGTTACTATTTCTGAAAGGCAATTTGGGAACATAGATTCCAACCTGAAGTACATATATTGTTAGTCAGCTGGCAATTCACCTACAAACACAGTTGGGCATCTCAGCACTGTTTGCCTTGGCCTGCATGCCCGTCGAGAAAGGATCCAGTCACTCACATCTTCACAACAGACATCCTCCCTCACCAACCCCCACCCAACACCCATCCATGCCCCTGGCTCTTCCTTGGATACATAGAACTGTCTTTGGTGTCCAGCACCCAACTCCCCAAAATTGTTACAAAAATGGGCGGAACTACAGAGGGAGACATGAAACAGATGTCCAAGAGCTGGTATTAAGTGGGGAAAAAAAAGCAGGCAGCAAAACACAATGGCTATGGTATGGTTATGATATGGTCCCATTTGTGTGTTTGTGTGTGGGTACGTGTGTGTGTATTTATATGTATACACACACGCACACACACTTATATATATCAAAGCACTTGTAGCTATGTATGCTTGTCTGTCTATAGACATACCTTAGGGATAAATAAGAACTTGTTAAGAGTGGCTCCCTGGGGAATAGGATGGAGCAAGGAAAAAAGGTGAGTAGAACATTTTTAATTTTTATATACTCTTCTCTGCTATCGTATTATTTATGATAATTTTAAAATTGATTTTAAAGGGGTCCCTGAAAAGAAAAGATGAGTGTCCTCATATTTAAAAGACTGGATGATTGCTGAGAGGGGGGTCTACTATGGTCTGAATGTGTCCCTACCCTCCAACATCCATATATTAAAATCCTAACCCCCACAGTGATGGTGTTAGGGGGTGAGGCCTTTGTAAGGTGATTAGTGACTTTTTAAAAGAGACCCCAGAGAGCCGTCTTGCCCTTTGTGAGAGCACACCAAGAAGGAGCCTTCTATGAACAAGAAAGCGAGCCTTCACCAGACACAGAATCAGCCAGTGCCGTGATTGTGGGCTTCCTAGCCTCTGGGACTGTAAGAAATAAACTTCTGCTATTTATTGGCTACCTAGACTACAGCATTTGGTTACAGCAGTCTGAATGGACTAAAGCAGAAAACTGGTACCTAGAACAGAATGCTACTGTAAAAAACACCTAACATGTAAAAGTGGCTTTGGAACTAAGTCACAGGTACAGGCTGGAAGAGTTTAGAGGTATGTGCTAGAAAAAAAACTCCACTGCCTATAAGAACTGTTAAAAGCAGTTCTGGTGAGGGCCCAGAAAGACAAAAGGAGAGGGTAGAAAAAGCCTCAATCTTCCTAGCAATCTCCTAATTGGTCATGAACAGACTACTAGTAGCAATTCAGATGGTAAAGGCCATTCTCAAAAGGTCTCAGACAGACCTGGGGAATGTGTTATCAGAAACGGGAATAAAGACCATCTTTCTTAGAAAGTAGCAAAGGAATTAGCTGAACTGTGTCTGTGTCATAGTGGTTTGTGGAGGGTAGAACTTGTAAGCAATGCATTAAAATATTTGGCTGAAGAAGTTTCTAAGCAGTGTTGAAGGTACAGCTTTGCTTCTCTTGCGTGCTTACCGTAAAATGTGAGAAGACAGGATGAGTTAAATATAGAATTGTTCATCAAAAGGGAAGTTGAGTTTTAAAATTTGGAAAATTCTCCACCTATCCATATTGAAAGGAATGAAGACACATGTTCGCAGAGAACACCAAGGATGCGGCCAAGTGATGATCTGAAAAAAAGATTAATACGAATGGCCGGTCCAAGGGAAGTCAGGCACTATTTGACAAGGCAATGGATGGATGTCCCCAAGGGCACTTTGGCAAAGATCATGGTTGTCCCTTCCATAACAGGGCCAGCATGCAAGGGCCTGGGGGGCAGTATGATTTCAAGGCTCCACTCCCCAGCCCAGTCCCTTTGGTCACCCCAGATGTGGCTCCATTGGGTCCAAGTGCAGCACAGGCTGAGGTGGCCAGCCCTCTGGATGGTGCAGGTGGCAAACCTTGATGGCTCCACAAAGCCCCATCCCCGTTGGTGTCAAAGTGCATGAGCTGTGGGGGCGTGGTTACCTCTACCTAGACTTTGAAGATGAGAGCCACCAGGAAGCCTCAGGTGTGTTACCCAGGTGGAGGGCCTTGGTGAGGGTGGAACCTCTGCAGAAAGTCCCCACTAGGACAATGCCAAATGGAGCCATGGGAGTGGCCACCTGAAGCCTTGTGGGTCCAACTGTACTCCAATGTGCCCAGGGGGCAGATCCTCTGTCCAAGAACATGATTCTCAAGCCTTGAGTATTGTTTTTGGGGTAGGGGTTGAGTCAGGATCTCACTCTGGCGCCCAGGCTGGAGTGCAGTGGTACAATCACAGCTCACCACAGCCTCGACCTCCTGGCCTCAGGCAATCCTCTCAACTCAGCCTCCCAGGTAGCTTTATTTATTTATCTATCTATTTATTTATTTACAAGAGACAAGTTCTCTCTAAGTTGCCCAGGCTAGAGTGCAGTGGTTATTCACAGGCATAAGCGTAGCACGCTACAGCCTCAAACTCCTGGTCTCAAGGGATCCTCCTGCCTCAGCTTCCTGGGAAGCTGAGACTTCAGGTGTGTACCACCGTGCCTCGAGCCTTAAGATTTAATGTTGTCAGCCCTGTTGGGTTTTGGATTTGGGAGGGACCTCTCACCCCTTTCTTTTTGCCTACTACTGCCTTTGGATTGGGAATGTCTATCCTATGCCTATCTGCCATCGTCTTTTGGAAGCACATAGCTTGTTTGATTTCACCGGAGAGGAATTTGCCTGAGGATGAGTCATACTTTGAGGGTCATTTATCTGATTTAGACTTTTAAAGTTGGTGCCAGAATGAGTTGAATGAAATGAATGTGTTTTTTATGTAAGAAGGACATGAATTTTGGAGAACCAGGGCAGAATGTTTGTATCTCCCCAAAATTCATGCTAAAGTCCTAACCCCCAAGATGATGGTACTAGGGGATAGGGCCTTTGTAAGGTGATTAGTGGCCTTGTAAAAGGGATTCGTGCCCTCATAAAAGAGACCCCAGATGGCTTCCTTGCCCTTCCACAGGTGAAGACACAGCAAGAAGGTACCTTCTGGAACAGACAGCAAGCCCTCAGCAGACACCGAGTCTGCCAATATCTTCATCTTGGACTCCCCAGTTTTGAGAACTGAGAACTATAAGAAACAAATCTCTGTTGCTTACAAACTACTCAGTCTATGGTCTTTTGTTATGGCAGCCTGAACAGACTGAGACAGGGACCCCTGGAAGATAGGATGGCCATCTGAGGCTGGGAGTGGGTGGCTAGAGGGGACAGGCAGAGGAGGAGTGCTGGGAGGAGCAGGCCTCTCTCATCTGGAGAGGAGGCCCATGGAGAGAAGTCTACACTCCATGGGCCTCCATCCCTACCCAGACAGAGAAAACAAGCAGAGGCTGGGGAAAGCAAGGAAGGCTACCTCGCCCTGAGGGTCTGGTCCAGTCCCTTCACCTGTCACCCCACCTCAGGGCTGCTTCTCCTCTGCCTCTGACCCAGGCCCCGACAAAATCTCTGACCCACAAGAATGGACTTTGCACAAGAACTTTTCTAAAAGGAAAAGAAAAAAATGAAAAGTCAGATAAATCGGTGACTGCTGGAGAAAAGGTTTCTGACCAGAAGATCTTACTCCCTGGCCAGAGGTGCTAGGACCCAGAGTGGCAGTCCCCTGGGAAAGAAGGACTCTGCTGGCCTTTGTGCCTTCCCGCTGTGCCCCCAGACTCCTTAATTCCAGCCCTATGGAGGCAGAGTGGGATCATACAGACCAGGACTGGGATGTCAGCTCCCGCACTCCTTACCAAGACTGTCAAACATTACTTCTCTGATCCTCAGACTCTTTATCTATAAAAAAAAAAGGAGGATCAGAGCACCTTAAGGTCGATGTGAGAATTAGAAATAATATGAATATCATAACACACTGTCTGCCATGTAACAGGCAAAATGGAGCCATGGGAGTGGCCACCTAGAGCTTTGGGGGCCCAACTCTACCCCGGTGTGTCCAGAGGGCAGATTCCCAGTCACTGGGAGAATATCTAATGTCGCTATACCTGTTCATCACTGGTCTGGAAACACAGTCTCTCCCCGGAGCCTCTGTTGGAGGTGGTTCCTGTGCTGGGGAGGCCCTCCTCCTTCTCCCTCTGGCCAAGGCCTAACTCCAGTCACCTTGGTCAAGGTCTCTGCATTTGCTCCTCCTCAGGTCTTTCACAGCCCTTCCAGCCCTTCCTCACTGTTTTCCCTGTGGCCTGGGGACCCCAGGTGGAGCGCTGTCTTGGCTGAATGCGCTTCTATCTTGGTGTCCTGTCCCTAGTTCAGAGGCCGCTGGGTAAATGTGTGTTGAATGCCCACAGGAATCCCTTCTCATCACCCTTATAACTCCCCTCATTCTCTTTTTTTGAGTCAGAGTCTCACTCTGTTGCCCAGGCTGGAGTGCAGTGGCACACTCACAGCCACCACAGCCTCGACCTGCTGGGCTTGGGCAATCCTTCCACCTCAGCCTCCCAAGTAGCTGGAGCTACAGGTGCAAACCATCAGGCCTGGCTAATTTTTCTTGATTTATTGTAGAGACAAGGTCTTGCCAAGTTGCCTGGGCTGGTCTCGAACCCGTGGGCTCAGGCAAACCACTCACCTCCACCTCCCAAAGTGCTGGGACTACAGGTGTGAGCCACCACGCCTGGCCTTCCCTCTCCCTCACGTTCCTGGATTGGGTTTGATTTCAAAGGTGCTGGGGTGCCCTGAGAGGCCCAATTCAGACACCTCACGGTACTGAGGCCCCTCTTCTGGGAAGGAAGGACTGGGGATGCCACAGACCAAGGGGCGCTGTTGGAAAGCTGTGCTGGTGTCGGGGAGCCCGTGTCCAGGAAGCATGGATGCTCAGCCCAGGGCTGTCCAGGTCAGGCCACTGGACCACGCGGCTTCAGTGGCCACAGCTCGCCAGCCTCGCCCATCCCCCAGCCATGCACAGCTGACCTGTTTCCTCTGTGCCTGGAGCTCCTCCCCAGTCCCAAAAGGGACACCCTCCCCAGGCCTCTGCCAGGACCCTGAGCCCTGAGCCAGAACTGGCCTGGGCTAAGGGAACGTGAGTTAGTCCTGCCCCCTGCTGGCAGCTCTGAGAATGGCCCCTTCACTGGCAACTGACTGGCCACCAGGGACCGTCCCAGAAGACAAAGACCATCCCAGCACGTTGTCCCGTGGGTCTCACCACCTCACTTTATTGGCTCAAGTTCAAACCTGTTGGCCTGCCAAAGTCCTCTAGGACCTGCTTCCAATGTCCCTTTCCAGACAGATTTCCTACCACTCCTTTCCAACCCTCACACCTGCCCAGGTAAAGCAGCTGTTCTTTGTCAGTGGGACACACTTGACTGTGTCCTAACCTCCAGCCTCTCCACAGGCCATCCCTCCTTTCGGCAATATCCTTGCTTTTTCTCTCTGCTTCAAGATCCAGTTCAAGTTTCACCCTCTCGCTGGCTGCCAGCTCTGGCAGCCTCACCCTGCGGAATGTGTCCTCTGGCACCTGTTGACCAGAGCTCAATCCCGTCACCCGCGGTTTATGCCCACCCTAGTCCCATCTGCAATAGATAAAGGATGGCATCTCACCGGGGTGTGCACAAGCTTAGAGATTTAGCACAGAGCTCTGCACACAGTCAGTGCATAATCAGTGCTGGATGGGAAAGGTGATCACATCCCAGTACTTCCTGTTTTCATACCACCCGCCCTTAGGGAGGTTGGCAGGGTCCTTACAGGAGGAAGATGGAATAGTCTCGGTGTGGGTCTCTGATCAGCCTCTGGGCCCCTTGCCCTCCCAACGCTGGTGTCCAGGAGTCTGTCAGGGAGGACAGAAAAGGGAGGAGAGTCCCTAATGAACAGCCAGACATGAGAGAAATTTGTGTCCAGGTGAAGTGGACCCCTCTTGGGAACAGAATTCTGGGCCACTCCCTCCTCTCTCAGCCATTTCTGTTCTCCTAACATCTGGTTTTTTTCTACTTTCACTCATTCATTCACTCACTCACTCACTCACTCACTCACTCATCCAATGATCACCTATGACGGCCCAGGCACTGGCCTGGCTGTGGGAATCACACAGAAAAGACATAAAACCCTGCTCAAAGTAACTCATCATCTAGCAGAAGATAAAATTTAGATATTCACGCATATCTCACACCAAAGATATCTCACAGAGATATAAGAAGCAGCTGGCCGGGCACATTGGCTCACGCCCGTAGTCCCAGTACATTGGTAGGCAGAAGTGAGAGGATTGCTTGAGCCCAGGGGTTCAAGACCAGCCTGGGCAACTTGGTGAGACCCGTCTCTACAATCAGTCAAAAAATTAGCCAGGCGTGGTGGGCACGCACCTGTGGTTCCAGCTACTTGGAAGGCTGAGGCGGAAGGATCACTTGAGCCCAGCAGACCGAGGTGGGAGGGGTCATGAGTGTACCACTGCACTCCAGCCTGGGTGACAGAGAGAGACTCCAACTAAAAAAAAAAAAAGAAGCATGCTATCTCCTCAGATCACAAGCCCTGAACCAACTGAGGGGCGAAGGGAGTCCAAGGAGCCTTCCCAGAGGAGAAGGTGTTTGAGGTCAGATCAGAAGGAGGACTAGGCATCAGCCAAGCAAAGAAAGGTGGGAAGGGAGACATAGCAGTGAGATATGGAGAGGTGAGAGGCCCCACGTACCCTCAAGGGGCTTCAGGTAGTCCTTGTGGCTGGGTTTGGGATGAGAGGGGAATGAATTGGTAAGGAGGCAGAGTGAGATCTCAAGTGGCATGGACAAAGCCTACAGGTATGATTTTCCTTTATTTTTTATTTTATTTCTGAGTCGATGTTTCACTCTGTTGCCCAGGCTGGAGTACAGTGGCATGATCACAGCTCACCACAGCCTCGACCTCCTGGGCTCAGCCATTCCTTCTACCTCAGCCTCCCAAGTAGCTGGGACTGCAGGCACATACCACCATGCCTGGCTAATATTTGACCAGCCCTAGTACTATGTTGCCCAGGGCTGGTCTTGAACTTCTGGCCGCAAGCAATCCTCCTGCCTCGGCCTCCCAAAGTACTAGGATTATAGGCATGAACCACTACGCCTGGTCACAATTTTTTTTTTTAAAGCACGGGAGCAAGGAGTGACATGCACAGATCTTAATTTTAGAAAGTTCTGCTGGGCATTAGGAGAAGGTTTAGAAGGGAGAATCCCCCAGGAAGGAAGATGGCATGAAAGGTTCGGGGGTGCCAGGTATGGTAGCTTACCCCTGTAATCCCAGCATTTTGGGAGGCAGAAGGGGGAGGGTTGCCTGAGTCCAGGGGTTTGAGACCAGCCTGGGCAACTTAGCGAGACCTCAGCTCTATAACAAATGTTTTTTAAAAATAGCCAGACATGGTGGAGTATGCCTGTAGTTCCCGCTACTTGGAAGGCTGAGGCAGAAGGATCACCTGAGCCCAGCAGGTGCAGGCTGCAGTGGCCGTGAGCATGCCACTGTACTCCAGCCTGGGCGACAGAGTGAGATTCCAACTTAAAAAAAAAAGAAAGAAAAAGGTTCAGGGGCTGCAGTGGAATAGGAATATTGGGTGGGGGGTGTCTGAAATAAGGTAGTCACAACAAAGAAGCAAAACCGTGAGCAGATTCTGAAGATTTAAGGGAGAAAGCGAGAAGACCAATGAGTGGATGTGGGGGGACCATGTACTGAGATGGGAACATGGGACTAGGAGCAGGGGGCAGAGGGACTGTGGAGAGGGAGAGCACAGCCTCAGTCTGGGGCGTCATCAGCTTGAAATATTTCCGGAACACTGGCCTAAGTGGCCAAGAGATGGCTGGGGCTGGTGGCATCTGCAGAGGCGTCTTAAGCTCCCAGCCCATGGCTGAAGCACTCGTCCAGGGATGGTGGGTAAGGGACGGAAGGGCGGTCCAGGGGTCCTGTGGCCATTCACCGAGGGGACAGGAAGACAAGAACAGAGCAAGAGACGATGCAGTGAGTGGAAAGACACCATGTCAGCTGACATGGGTTCATGTCCCAGCTCCTTAAGATATGTGACCATTTCTTGACAGCTCAAGGCCTCAGTTTCCCCATTCATGAAACGGGCTTAAAAATACCTACCTTTTAGTAGTATTGAAAGAAAGAGAAACAACCATATAGCATGTCATGCAACTCTAGCAGAAAGAAACTCTATCAAACTCTAGTTGATAAGTAAGAGCAACTACCATGAACGGTAAACACAAAGAAGCTACGAGTTTCCAGAATCTTCCAAGTCTGCCAGTCCTCCCCACTGGCCGTCCCTCTGGACCTCTACCATCAATGTTCTTACCAGCTGGAGGAGCAGATCTAGGAAGGACCTGGATGTCTGTGAATCTGTCACTTGCCTCCTTGAGTGACACAGGCAGGGAGAACCCAGCTCTCTGGGTTTCTGTCCTTCCCAGGGACAGTGTTCTCTGGGTGAACGCCACAACCCAGCCTTGCTCTCAGGAGCTTCCCTCCTCTGCCCTGTGCCTGCGGCCTGCCAGTGTCCTTCCCACCACTCTACTGGGCAATCCCAGAGGGTGAGGGGGAATGGGATCAAAAAGGGGGTTCGGGAGTCAAGGAGCCCATTAGAACAAAACTACCTCTCTCAGGGGAGCGCCCCAGTCTGAAAGCCACATAGGAAAACTTCAAAAGACCATCCAGTGAGGTGGCCGCCCTTGGCCTAAGTTTCCTCATCTGTAAAAAAAACACCAGGCTGGGCGGGGTCAACTCTGAGGTCCCTCCCACCCAGACAGTGCAATTCTGTGGTGGCCTTTTCTTGGCTGCGATTCACCAGCTTTCCAGCAGAGGGAGCCCGCACCACTCCACAGACAGCCGGGAGGCCAAGTGGGCAGACTGGCCAAGGGTCAGGAAACGTCAATAAACACCACGGTGCCTGGCATGTGACACGCTTACTGCAATGCCTGACCAGGGCATGCATTTAATACGTAGTAGCCGTGGTTGTCTCCATTTCACAGATAAGGCAGCTGAGATTCCAAAAGCATAATTTGAACCCAGGGGTTTTGGCTCTGAGAGTATTCCGGGTAGTTCCAGGAGGCCGTGACACTGTCTCTAAATATCTGATGGGCTTCCAAGAGGCGCGCTTTGGGGGGACATTCCAAGGATGAGGGTCTGAGCCTGGCCTAAGGAAGAACGTTCTTATAGTCTCACAGCTGGTCAGCTGGAATGAGGCCTGCCTTGGCCGTGTGTAAGCCCTTTATCCAAGTGAGTGCTTCAGGGAGTCGGGGATTGAGGGATAGTGTGTCTCTCTAAGGTCCCCTCCAGCCCAAGGCGCCACATTTTGAGGACTGGAGGCACAAGGCCATTGCCCTACCCTGGGGATCAGTCCACCCGGGACCTCACAGCTGTGCACACTCTCCTTAGGACCTGGTCAGCCTCGGGCTGGAGGGCCTAGCATTTTCTCTGCAGGCTTCTAGACCCCAGTCACAGACTGGGAGCACTCCCCTGCCTCCTGTCCTACAGCTGCCCGCTTCTGCCAAGGCTTGCTCTGGAATTGTGGGCAGGTCTCTCGGAAAAGGATCTGGTGGCCTGGGTTCTTCACAGGGCAAGACCCCTGCAGCCTGAGAGGCAGCCAAGTTCCCCAGTCTCACTCAAGGAGCCCTTTGAGGCCGTCTGACCAGCCCTCTGCATGAACGAACATTCCAGGTGCTAAATTCACTAGGGTCAGAGTCAGGGAGGCCGGGGCCCTTGGTCTCAGCTACTGCACAGTTTCAGAGAACATTGCAGAACAAGCTTCTCGGGAGTGACGCTGGCTGGTTGTGACCCAAGCACACCCCACAGGGCACACCCAGGAGACAGGCTAGGAAGGGCAGGAGGCAGCCAGAGGGTCAGTCTTTCAGGGCCAAGCTGGTCAGGCTGCGGCCTGCCACTGGTCACTTCTAGGTGACACACTCAAAGGCAGGATGTTGCCAGCTGGAGGATGGCAGAGCTCTGGCTCCCGTCAGAACCACTGGGGAGAATGTAAAGATTTAGATTCTGGGTCTGCTTCCTGGACACCCTAAATCGGACTTTCCATGGGTGAAGTTTAGGACTTTGCATTTTTCTTTTTTTTTTTTTTTTGAGTTGGAGTCTCACTCTGTCGCCCGGACTGGAGTGCAGTGGCCGCTCCCGGCCCCCGCAGCCTTGACCTGCTGGGCTCCGGCGATCCTGCCGCCTCTGCCTTCCAAGGAGCTGGAACTACAGGCGCGCGCTACCACGCCCGACTAATTTTTTGATTTATTGTAGAGATGAGGTCTCGCTTGCCCAGGCGGGTCTCGAACCCGCGGGCTCAGGCAATCCACTCACCTCAGCCTCCCAAAGGCGCAGGATTACAGGCTGAGCCACCGAGCCCGGCTCATACGACTTTTGATCAAAATCTACTGGACCCTCAGCGTGGGCTGATGCACTCATAAATAATCTATCATGAAAAGAACAAAAGCACTGCAAGAAGCTCCAAAAAAAAAAAAAAAAACAAAGAAAAAATTCACTGAAGCCGAACACAGCTTCTCACAACACTAGCTGGTACACTGATGCCTAAAGGTTTCTAAAACACTTGCCTAGCAGAGGAAGCCTATACCACAAGAGGCCCGCCCTCCAAAAAATAATCCGGGTTTTTTGAGTCTCCCTCATATGCTCATTTGTTTTTTTATTCCATCTCAGGGGGTGAGTAATATTGTTATTTGCCTTTTAAAGATAAGATAGTTGGACTTAGAGCTTTAGTGACCCATATATGTTAGTTAGGAGGAGCAGCACGGTTTGATCATAGTTCTGACTAAAATACCTGCTCCGGTTGCCCCTAAAATCTTCATTTTTAAGCACTTACGATGAAATTGAGCAAGTACGACTCACACGTGCAGAGACTGAGACGGAGTCACACAGAGATTCACACAGATTCATACACATAGATAGGCACACGCACACACGGACGCGATCAATATCAGATTGATAGAAACTAACAAAGTTAGCAGGGCAGGCTGTTAACATGCTAGCAGGATTAAATGGGATGGGACGTTGTGTTTGCTCTGTAAGTGAGGATAGAGGAAGAAGGAGATGCTTAAGGATGGGGCTGATACTTTGGGATTATTCAAAGCTGAGTCATGACGCACGGCTCCCATTAGAACAATAGAGAGGAAGCGGAAGAGGTTAGTCAAAGAGTTAGTACATTAAAAACACCGAGTGTTCAAAGTAGGGTCAAATGTCTAAGTAAGAACTAAAAGGATGACCATAAAGGCAAAGTATTGGGTCTGGCTCAAAGGACTTCACGGATGGCTTTCAACTCCGTATTTTAATAAGATAATGGACTTCAGTGTTAAGGGGATGATCCTCACAGCAACTTCCAAAGAAAAAAGGCTCCTTGGCATTCTCCTGTTTTCACCTTCCTAGGTATTATCTCTGCTTCCCACCACCATCCGAAATCAGAGAAGAGACTCTAAGGGCAACCCCCGGGGCACTCAACTTTCTCTTTTCAAGTCTCCTGCTCACCTTTCGTGTCCCAGGGTGCTACATGAATTGGCATTTTTTGTTGTGTTTCAGGGTCTAAGTTTCACATCACTCAGAAGGTGAATATGAGAACTTCCAAATATGACCAGATTCACCTTTAGAGTCTCATGAAAGAGAATCTCATCCCCCGAGATGATGGGGCTAAACTGTTTTGACTTAGCTACAGTATTGATCTAAATTTTTAGAGTGAACATGTCAATAGGATATCATAGAAATTGCCTGTGCTTTCTGGTTGCTAAATCTTAACAGAAGGGAAACATAGTGACCCTATTGAAATGGCCTCTGTATCCCCTGTTCGCTGGTAGAAATCTAAAGACTCTAATTGACTTTTTTTATTCCTAATATTTAAAAAAAAACCTACAGAAATACATTTCAAACAGCAAGTTTGCTAAATGTTCAGTATAATGGCAGGCATCTTCCCAGCCTTAGCAAACAGGGTTGTTGAAGATGACCTGTGTACTGTGAATGCAAACTGAGAAGTTATTTACCCATAAATCTGAAGATCCATGATAGCTGATACAATGAAACAGAAAAAATTACTTGTTATTTGTAATATAACAACTCGCTGTTGCAGTTAAAACATCATTGAAAACAATCTACATCTTTTTTGTTTGTTTGTTTTGTGAAATATCATGAGAGAAAATAAAGGCAAATGGAGCCCTTCGATGTCTAGAATACATAGGAATTTAAAATAAAAACAGCAATACTTACACTTCAGTTGTAGTTATTAAAGAAATTGATAACTGAATTTAGCCTTATCTTCATTTCATAGATTTTGTTTAATTTATCTTCACTTATCCCAAATCTTCACTCATAGAAATAGACATTTATAAAGGTGAACCAAAGCACATTGTCATAACTTCTGATAAAACTTAGACTCCTGTCACAGATAATCACCATACTCACTGCAGAACTATAGGTACTGAGGCCTCAGGTTCCTAGGGGTATCCTTAATTGTGGATGAAGGATAAACTTCTCTCGCAATTATAATTATCATAATAATTATTAATTACATTGTTGGCTGGGGAAACTTTGGCTAGAGCTCTTCTATTTTGCTGGACTAGGAGCAAATTCGTATGTTTGTCCTCTAACCATACTTCCAGCATAATGGATCAAGAGTTATGTCTGCTAGCATTATGATAATCCATTAAAAAAGATATGTATCCACAAAGTTGCCATTAGTTTAGATTGTATCTAGGCTCTTTGGAGAGAATCATTAGCTTTCGCTAAAACAAAGAACAGCCTTTATCCTAAAAACTAACTGTATTAAACAATCACGTATTGGGATCTGCCCCCACATGTGTGTCCTGTGTGGGTAATAAATAGTCTTTGGCTAAATACTTGCCTATGTCACTGGCTGAAACCGATGGGCCCACCCAAATCTTTTGGGATTAGGAATTTGTTCTAGCCATCTCATTTTAACTAACCACCTATTTAAAAGGTGAGGTCAGCCGGGCATGGTGGCTCAAGCCTATAATCCCAGCACTTTGGGAGGCCGAGGTGAGAGGATTGCCTGAGCCCACGGGTTCGAGATCAGCCTGGGCAACTTGGCGAGACCTCATCTCTACAATAAATCAAAAAGTAAAAAATTAGCCGGGCATGGTGGCACATGCCTGTAGTTCCAGCTGCTTGGAAGGCTGAGGCGGAAGGATTGCCTGAGCCCAGCTACTTGGAAGGCTGAGGCTGAAGGATCGCCGGAGCCCAGCGGGTCGAGGCTGCGGTGGCCGGGAGTGGCCACTGCACTCCAGTCTGGGCGACAGAGTGAGACTCCAACTCAAAAAAAAACAAAAAACAAAAAACAAACAAACAAAAAGTCGTATGAACCCTATGTTCCACCCTCCCCATTCATTCAACCAATCTCAACCCAAGCAACTTTGTTTGTTTGTTTGTTTCCCCAGATGAATAAAGTCCTCAAAAGGAAATGTTTTGCCCATGTGGAGGAGGTGAAACAAAAATGGGCAGAAGCAGTAAAAGGCATCAAAATGGACCTCAAACAAACAAACAAACAAAAAGCCCTGTTTGAAGCAGTGGAAAAAGCATTCTGATAGGTGTATTGCATCAAATGGAGAGTACTTTGAAGGTGACTGAAGTTTACACATGCAAGAATAAATGCACAATTTTTAATAAACAAATTCTGTTTTTCGAGGGGAGGTCTTCCTTGTATAATACTTATAGCATACAGTGGACCCTCAATATATGATTTCTTCCTATGTTTTAAACTTTTTTTCACATTGCTCATTCTAGTAACACAATATTGAATTCAATTTCTGCATTTTGGTTTGATTTTGAAACTCACAGGATTAGGAAAGTTACCACGTATTGTATCAATCAACCAAATCTTTCTACCACATTCTCTCAACACAGCAACTTATAAAAGCCTTAATCTCAACAAGTCACTTAAATGATTGACTGATATTTTTATAAAGAAATGCAAACGCCAGGAAAAAAGATGCACAATACTTTTTATGTGATCATGTGTCTTTTAAATGTTAACAGAGTTATTCATGCTGTTTTTTGGAAGGGTCTATAATGTGAAAAATACAGCATCTCATTTATATGTGTTAAGTTCACGTACTATGAGTTATTTTATTTGGCCTTAATTTTTATTCAGTAATTAACAGACTCACAGATGGTAAAATTTGCCAAGAGAGATTCTATCAATAGAAAATAGAAGTGGGACTCAATAAATTTATAAAAATAAAGACTGACATCCTGACATAAAATCTTAGGTATTATACAAAAAGTATTTTTCTACTAATAAAACAATAAGGATTTAAACTTAACGCACCAAAGATTGCAGCCTGAGTGAAATCAAAATGTTTCTTAACCCCAAAGAATCCAGGCTCCTGATGGGCGGGTGCTAATATAATTATTTATAATATCACTTACTGGTAAAGAGAAAAGAGTGAAACCTTAGATGGGCACTGAGACGTGACTAAGGCGGGTTTGGTTTCTGACCCTACATCACAGGAGTGGAAGCCTGCAGTGACTCAGAGCATTGTGAGGGACCAGCTGTTCACGGGCATACCTCTCCAGTGTGCAGTCAGACCCTCCGGTGCCGGGAGAAGGCTCACTGGGAAATCATCGTGCATTTACTTAACTGACACAACCTGACCACTGGTGAAGGCAAGGAATGCTCAGTTAACTGCTCTTCGATTTGAAGTTAATTTTCACCGATTCCCAAAGCACACAGGAGATGGCACATGGGTCTAATTAATGGCTGCTTAGCTTGTATATTACTGCCCCTGAAAACGATATCAAGAACCATTTTTGCAAAGAACGTGGTAATTTCTTTCTAACATATTGATCTAATTTATTTTTTTGGAGGAGTCACTCATTCACTGGGGACAGAAGCAGCCTATATTATTATTATTTGACACATTTATTCTAAAGCCATTTCTCCCTTATCTTTGGAACGGGACATATAAATCTTTCCACTTAGATGAGATACACAGCCTGGAAAATTTATGCCATGCCAGATAAGCACACGGCACTTACCAGTCAGACCAACCACTGATAGGTTCCTTTATTTCAAAAAGAGCCTCTTCTGATTCCATGTGTCTTTGTTAACAATTGTTATCTTAGAACTTCTCAGAAGAATTGGAAAGCAATACAACAGTTAACAGGTCCCAAACTTGGTCATATAAATAAGCTTCCTGGAAACGTGATATTTTATGTGTTAATATTTTGATTACATGCCGAGATATTGCCACCATATATTATTTTTCTTAACCGTGTGCTATATTTCTCTTTTAAAATATATCTTGCCTTAGGTTGCCATCTGTACAGTTGCCTTTCGTTCATGAATAGATCAGATTGGGGTTAACAAAAATTACAAGCGTAGGCCGGGCGCGGTGGCTCAAGCCTATAATTTCAGCACTTTGGGAGGCCGAGGCGAGAGGACTGCCTGAGCCCAGGGGTTCGAGACCAGCCTGGGCAACTTGGTGAGACCTCGTTTCTACAATAAATCCATAAATTAGCTGGGTGTGGTGGCTCACGCCCATAGTTCCAGCTACTTGGAAGGCTGAGGTGGAAGGATCGTCTGAGCCCAGCAGGTCGAGGCTGCGGTGGCCACAAGAGAGCCACTGCACTCCAGCCTGAGCGACAGAGTGAGACTCCAATTCAAAAGACAAAACAAAACAAAACAAAATTACAGGCCTAAAAAGGATATTGTTTTGCTTGGTTTTGGACAGTATAAATAAAGCATTTGTCTCATTGATAATTCTTCTAAATATGCCACCTCCTCCAGGAAGACTTTTCTGAATCTTCTCTACCATGATTAAACTCTTTCCCATTGTGCTCCTATGATACTCTGTTTTTACCTATTTTGTATGAATCTGACCTCATGTCTGTTCCCTTCTCTAGACTGAGTTCCTTGTGGTGGGGACTGTTATATCCATCGTTGTCTCCTCAGCAGTTAGCAAAATGTTTGGCACATAATGTTTGCTTATTGAGGGTTCACTCCCTGAGGCTGGGCATCGTGGTGCACACTTGTAATCCCAGCACTTTGGGAGCCCGAGGCAGGAGGATTGCTTGAGCTCATGAGTTTGAGACCAGCTTGATTAACATAGCCAGACCTCCTCTCTACAAAAAAAAAAAAAAAAAAAAATTCTAATAGTTGGGCTTGGTGGTGCATGCCTTTAGGTCCCATCTGCTCAGTAGGCTGAGACAGGAGGATCACCTGGGACTAAGAGGTCAAGGCTATGGTAAGCCATGATTGCACAACTGCACTCCAGTCTGGGTGACAGAGTGAGACCCTGACTCAAAAAAAAAAAAGTGTTCACTGGATAAATGAACAGTGTAAAGGTGTTAATCTGTGATGTTCCAGTCTAACGACACGTAAGAAAAATAAGGTATTTCCTGACAGTGAAACAAACACCATAATTGACTAATTTGACGAGCAGCCATTAAGAGCCAAGTCATGGACTGTTTGCTGATTTAGTTCATGGTCTACAAATAGTACCATTTGAAAGCCTTGAATTGATAGACATAACCTTACCCCACTATTCTGAATGTCATTGGTATTTAACATTGGGGACCCCAGACACAGAGTCTTCAAATTGTTCTTGATAATGAAACGCAAAAAGAAATAATCTGTGTATAAATTTATATGGATTTCAATATCTGGATCTTGAAATTCATAACAGAGAGGTGGAGTCATTTTATATGGAGAATGGAAAGTCAGGAGTCTTACCACACAGTGACGTCATTGCTTCCATGGAATATTTTCGGGCCAATAGGAGCTTGCGAAGAACTTTTACGAACAGTATAAATATGCTGAGCTGTAGGCATCATTACCAGCTGATGTGTTCTTTCCTCAGGACCAGCTGTTCTGGAGCATCCCGGACTGGAGCCAGGCACATTTGAGACTTGGATCTAACCGGAGACTGCCGCGGCTTCTTCTGCAGCCATGTCGGTGTTAGAAGAGAGCCGGCCTTTTGCTCAACAGTTATCCAATGTCTACTTTACGATCCTCTCGCTTTTCTGTTTTAAGCTTTTTGTAAAAATCAGCCTCGCCATCCTCAGTCATTTCTACATTGTGAAAGGCAACCGCAAGGAAGCGGCAAGGATAGCTGCTGAATTTTACGGAGTAACCCAGGGGCAAGGTAGGTTGATGATAATCCTCTCGTTTCAAGTTCACTTTAACTACCATTTGATCCCCTGTCCGAGGAAACATCACATGTTTTCTTTACGAACCACTTCAAAGTGAATATTCTGTAAACTGGTGTCAAGGAAAATACTTGGAACTGACTTCATGGCTTTGTGAAAAAGAAAGTTGCTTTTTTGTGTGTAAATATTTGGGTTAGATTCAAGGTTATCATTGCAAAACAGATGAAGAAAAACACACTATTAAATGTATACATTTATTTTTCTATTCAGATAATAGAAAATTTAAACATTTAATTTACCAAACTATAGTATTAAAGATTAGCTTTAGAAGTAACTGATTGCACCTCAGTTCTTCTTTAACATGTATCTTGAGTGCATGATTTTAAATAAAATCGTTGGTTATATATAAGATAATTGTGATTGATTAAAAGAAGAGGACTTCACGATTTTGTTTCTCACAACTTTATTTTAATAAGATTAACTACTTGATTCTAAAGTAAAGCTCAAAGAGTATAGATTTATGGCATGTGTATTCCCGATGGAATTGCTATTGTTTTTATTCAGTTTGTGAAAACTTGATTATAAAAGGATAGGAACACAATTCACAAATTTTTTATATGTGTGCAGTCAGATGCATTGTGTTCCTTAGAAGAAATTAAAGTTTGAAACCAAATGAGAAACAATAATTTTAATTATAGACTTTAAAAGTTGTAAAACGATTTGCATTTTACTGGAAAAATATTCTGTACAATCAAAAGAATTCATAGGGTGGGCCTCAAAGTGACATTTTAATTTCTTATCATCTTGAGATTCATTTCTGATTTGAAAATCAGCGCATATGCATGAACATTTTGCAGACCAATTACCTCTAAAGCAATTTAAATTTTCAGAATCACAATTTATTGTTCCATAGCTATACAATGTAAACTTTTAAAAAAAGAGCAGTAAGAGTAGAAAGTTTGCCATCTTAAAATCCATTTTTTTACGTTTCTCAATGTGCAAAATCATTCAATTAAAAATCTATATTTCTCTATCAGTACATGGAAAGTGAAAGTCGAGTGAAGGTGCGTGAAGTCAAGAATAAATATATTGTCCCCGAAGATTGCTTTATATGCAAAGTGAGAAATTTATGTACTCACTCAAAGCGGGGAAAATCTAAGTGCTCACAAGAAATTCTCACAGGGAAGATGAAATTTTGAGGAAATAGGCAGCATTTAATCTTCCACCTACCAGTCCTGCTCCAGAACAGAAAGAACTGACTCTCAGTGTGACACACATACTATGTGATTCAACTGCAAATAAAAACTTTTGATGGTAAAATGGAACATCTGTGTACAAAACAGCAAACATAGAAAACTAGATTTTAAAACAGAAGCCATATTTCCAGACATAAGACTAAATAGATTATAGGGTCCTAAGGTGGCATAATTTCCCCTCATGGGCAGCCTGTGACTCATAACTTCATAATCAAATCTGGTGTACGTATTATAAGAAATGTCTTTTGTTAGAACATGAAATATTGGCTTAAAAAAAAGAAACTATTTTGTGGATTGATAAGGGTTTTTGAGGAAGCTATAAAAACTTCTTTCTGTACTTATTTACAAATGAAACAGTCATCTCTCTTTAGATTGATCTCAGTGTGTTTAAGCTGGTTAATCATAGGCATATTTGAAATGGCCTTCATGTTCTCATCTACTTTTATGATTCTATTTTAAGATAAACTAGAACGCTAGGATTTTGTCTCACGACAGAAGAAAGAAGGAAATCAATGCTAAGAGAAAACAATTTTCCTAGAAATATAGAATAGGAAAAATTTTTTTAAAAACTTTTTTGTGCTGTTTTTAACATTAGATCTATTTAATAAAATGTTCCCTTCCATGTCATGCTGTATATTGAACAGTAGGATACATTATTATAACTTTTGTTCAGTGCAAGCATAATTAGCCTCTAATTTTATTTTAACATTAGGAGAACAAATCAGGTACCTTATAAAAACTCTTTCTTAATCTACTTTTAAGGGTTCATTCTTTTCTACCCAGAAAATTATTACTTTCTCCATTTTAATGAAGCTTTTTTCTTGTATTTACTATAATTAAACTATTTTTGTTTTTGTCTTTATAATGAACTAATTGGATTTAATTATCTTTGCTTAATCCAGCCACTTCCTCCTTCTTGGGGAAGATTATCACCTCCATTCCAACTTGAGTTAGGTTTCTCATTCTTAATTTCAAGGCTTAGCCAGACCGCTCCCCAACATTTCTGATGTGGTGTGGCCAAATTCCATGATATAAGAGATGATGTGTGTATTTTCATTGCTTTCATGCTCACAGAAGACTCTGTTGACAACATCCTGGATGTCCTCCCTGCAATAATACTTTTGGCATGAAATAAAAGGACCTGTTAATTTTCCTAGGTACTATTGCAAATCAGCTCATTGTATCAGGCAAATAGTAGGGTAGTTTTTTTAAGCACTCTCCAGTCAAACTTGAGACCAAGTTATGACCACACGAGAATGCTGAAAAGCAAAATGGTATCTGAAATAACTTAAGATAGTTCCTTCTTGATCCCTTTGCTATTTCATTAAACTTTACAAATCTATCTTTTCATCTCTGAAGACTTTGAACAACCCCACCATCAAATGGAAGGGTCCTCTTCTCTGTTTTGCTTTTCTAACTACCTCCTGTCTCGTTCCTGCTGTTAAATATCCTGAGTATAATCTCTATATATCAGAAGTCTAGTTTATTTTTGCAGCTAACACTGTACTTTGAGACTGTCAGTGAGACTAACAGGAGTTGAAAGGTGTTTTCAATTGTAATATTCAACAGTATAGAGAGCAAATGGAAATATGGGGAAACACATTTGGTGACATCCCTCCAAAGACCTGAGGAAGCCACAATTTTTCCTAGCCCAAGGACACCTCAAGAGGCAGCTCCTTTCTTCTATTTAGGGCAGTACTTTTCAGGTTCTATCTTAGACTCTGATGGAGTTTAGCAGTTTTTATCTACAAGTGGAGAAGGCCTGTTGGAAGAACCTATTTTTTGAACATCCTTGATATCAAGACCCTGAAGATACAGGATACATAAAAGGCAAAAGGTATTATTCCCTACTGCTTTGTTTAGAAGTAGTTTCTATTCTAATTGAAGAGACAGGATATCTATATATAACGATTGATTTCCAGAATACTAAATGTCAAATGAATCTAAAGAATGAAAGGGTCATTTTTAGACTTGGATTTTCAGAGATATTGTTGCAGAGGAGAAAAATCTTGACCCCAGGAGTGAACAAAGTCGTGAATTAATGGGTGCACAGGGAACACTGGGAGACAGTAGATTTGGCTTGAGTGGACAGTTCATGCAGTAGAAAAATAATAATAAGTCAGGCCCAGATATGAAAACATTTAATTGGCAGACTAAGCAATTCAGACTTAACTTTGAAGGCAATAGGAGTCATTGGAAGTTTCTGGTATGAGTGAAGGTATGAAAAGAAGAAAGGATATGTATGGAACCATAATTTAATGTAGATTTATATAGACACAATATTTGAAATTAAATAATGTGACAGGTTTGAAGTAGATTGACCAATTAGGATCTTGCCATAAGCAGATGAGGACCTAGACTGGTTTGGTGATGATGGTGTGGACAGAAAAGAAAAAAAATGACAACAAAAAACAAAGAAAAGGAAAAAAAAAAGAAAAATGAAGAAACACATCTGATGATGCCTTTAAATAGCATTGGCAGAGAGCACAGAAGTTACCTTAGAGTAACTGAATGTCTCCCGGAATCAAATTTTTTTTTAAAATTTTATTTTAAAACTTTGGGGTACAATTCAGGGTAAGGTATACAAATGTTCATTATGCAAGAATCCTTGTTGATGAAGTGTGTCCCTCACTCCCCTGGCAGTTTCCCACTACTGCCAATCCCACCCCACTCCCCAGCAGTTTTCCACTATTGCCAATTCCTTTCTTATAGATTATGATAATTGTTCAAGGTCTGCTTATGAATGAGAACATGTGGTACTCAGTTCTTTGTTTCAGAGTTAGATATTAACATGTTAGTCAGAAGAGAGATTGATTAACTACAAGTCTGCAGTTCTCAGCCAAGGCCACCACTCAGAGGTGGACCCTTAGCTGTTGGTGAGAATGATAGGTTACCCGCTTACCTATACTGGGAGATGTCAAGATAAATCAGGAAATAGTAGAGCTAGAATCTGAATTCTAGTCTTCCATTTGACTTATTTAATGCATTCTCTTTGTTCTATGCCTTAAAAAAAAAATCACTAAGTAGCTTTCTAATTATGATTTGGCTTCCATCTAGATCAGTCCACAAAAAGAGAATGTGCTAACTTGCCTTCTGGAGTGTTTTAGTTCATCCGACATTTATAGTTCTTGTAAATTAATATATTTGTGTCCTGATATCAACCTTCAGCATTTTGTGCTCCTTGAATTGTAAGTCCATCCCTGAGACGTGAATTTTCTCCAGCTTTGCTGATAAATCAATTTTCTGAGCCTGAAAGGCCATGGACCACATTTTGGATTGTGGGGAATTCATCTAGGTATTGTATCTCTGTGAGGCTGCATGAGAAACAATCGGGCAACATTTAGGTGAGGTTAATTTCTTCAGGCACTCCTTGCAAAGTCGAGACTTACGTAGAACATAGAATTATTTGGGATAATCTGGTAGAATATTTGTGCTTATAATTTTGTTAGTTTTGTTTTAGGGTCGGCATTAAACATACAATAATTTGTCATCAAATCTGTGGCTGATGCTTGGAAATAGGATACAGTGTAAATATACCACCCTCAGGTCAAATGGCAAAAGACCATGTCATCTTTGGAGAATAGTGTTACCTGTGTAGGCAAAGTAGCTAGATTTTGATATCATAACTTTTTTCCTCTCTATTAGTAAAGTGCATTCGAGGTCTAAAGCTAGTTTTAAGAATTTAACTTTACAGCAGACGCCAGCTATAGCAGCAGTAATATTCATTATACTTATTTCTGTGGAGCAACTTGTTTTCCATGATTTTTGGTGCTTCAGTGTTGCCTGTGCATGAGATTAGTTATCTTAGGGACATTTTGCAGAATCACAGAAATTAAAAACTTCAGGAGGCAAATCTGTAGATGACTTATTTAATGTTTTTTGTTACATAAAGGTATAAAAATATCCTGCAGATGTGAGAGATTAGGGACACATTTTCTATACATAGATGGAACAACTTTACATAAGAATAATTGGAATCAATAGAACTGCTCTTGCATGACAAAAGCCATGACATTATACTCAAAAGTACTACTAAAACTTTATTTCAAAAGAGGTTTTTAATTTTGTTCAAGCTTTACTATTTTTAAGAAATGCCAAACCACTTTTG
The DNA here is from genome assembly GCA_963574415.1 of Tarsius wallacei. Lineage (NCBI taxonomy): Eukaryota > Metazoa > Chordata > Mammalia > Primates > Tarsiidae > Tarsius > Tarsius wallacei. The sequence goes on along the minus strand of CAUYQG010189942.1, from coordinate 11,886 downwards.
GGGGAGGAAATCACTATAGTCTTGTAAATTAAAAATGGAAGCTGGGAGCAAAGTCCCAAATTTAGAAGTGACTTTGTCAAATTTTAATATATTAATACCTTTCCTTTCCCCTGTCTTCTTCATTTCATGTTGCTATAAAGGAATACCTAAGGCTGGAGTGATTTATAAAGAAAAGAGGTTTAAATAACAAAATAGCTCACGATTCTTGTGGCTGGTGAGGCCTTGGGCTGCTTATAGTCACAGTCGAAGGCAGAAGGAAAGCTGGTGTGTGCAGAGATCACACGACAAGAGACAAAGCAGATGGGGGCGGGTGGGCAGGAGGCAGGTGCCAGACTCCTAAACAACCAGAACTCTCAGGAACTAATAGAGTGAGAACTCATGCACTTCAAAGGGAGGAAGGGCATTAATCTATTCACGGGGGTTCCATCCCCATGATCCAAACACCTCCCACTAGGCCCCATCTACAACATTGGGGTTTAAATTTCAACATGAGGTTTGGAGAGAACAAACATCCAAACCATAGAACTCTGTATTTAGCGAAATGCATACATTTTTGGAGTTGAAGAATTTGACATGGTTGATCCCTTAGGAGGGATCAGTTTTCCTAGGAATAGTTTTCTCATACCTTGTTCATCTCTTCCTTTCTTTAGCCATTCAGTTATGTGCTCACGTATTACTTACACCATACGGTGCTTACACAATATTTATATATGTAGCTGTTAGGTCAAAGATATTGTGCTAGGCATTAGAAATAAAATATACAAACAAACCACAGTCTCTTTTCTAAAGGTTTACCCAGTCTAGTGGAGGAGAGACAGACCTCCAAGTTTAAAAACATGGCAAATGCAATTTATAAGGTTAAAGAAGGCACTACGGGGTTTCAGATGAAAGACTATAGAGCTGGGACACGTCAGTTAAATAGGAGCTGTATTAACAATATACATGCCCTCCCCCACAGTTGTTCATGTTTCCTTATTTATGATGCTCAAAAAAAATCTCAATTCCCCACTTTCACTCCCTTCTAACTTTTTTACTTTTCTACTTGTTATTTCTAATTTGTATATCTCTTTCTTCAAGCTTTACCTTAAGGCTCAGAGTTTTATTGTTAGAATAACATATTTTTAGGAAAGAAACAAGTATATGCATTGCTTATCTACTAAGTTTTGTGGAAAATGGCAAATATTTCAATGAAAAAATTTCAAATGGATTTTGGGTATTTTAACAGGTAACATTGATGTAGTCAGCTCTTTACACAGGTTTTGTACAATAAGGTTAATGAAAAAAGGAAAACTAGGTCTTAATTTTTGTTTCTCAATTTACTGTATCTTTTAGAAGACAGTAAATTATTAAAATAAGCGATTTTTCTGATTCTTTGATATAACTTGATATAGTTTTGAATTTAACTCAGTCCACTAAATAGTTGGATACCTACTTTATTCCTAGCCCAATGTTGTACATTTACATATACTAAGTTATCTATATATGACTAATTAATATATGATATATAATATGTTTATATATAATGTCTTTATATAATATGTTATATATATAAGCATATATGCTATATATGTTTACTACATATGATAAAATGACTTGCTTTTATAATAGAGTTGCAGCTCTGTTCACAATAGCAAAAACATGGAACCAACCATGTTGAGTCCAATGAGAAGAGTTTGATGAGGAAAGCTTGCACATGAAAAACAACCAAACAGCAAGCAAGTTGGAATTCACAGGGTACTAGATTGGAAACAGTTAAGTTTTATCACTGGTGTTCTCAAAGAAGTCAGGAGGGTAAGAGACTCAGGGTAATTTGAACGTATAAGACACTTCATAAAGAAGGCAGAACATAAGGTAGAAATTCAAAGCAGAACATATTTGATTATATAAAAGTGGAGAGGGAATAAAACTGAATATACAGGGGAAAAAAAGGAAAAATTTCAAATGTCGAACTGAACTAGTTTGGCTTATCTGGAGCAAAAGTTGAAGTATAAATGCTAGAGATAAAGACACATACTAAATGGTTGGTGCCCAGTGGAAAAACTAAAGATACATCTCAAATTATACACCCAAAGGCAGCAGTTCTATTAAGAGCTTTCTAATGTCTTTCTAGGATCCGGCATCTGAAAAAGAGTCACTAGCTAATGATGGAAATAATCACCACCATAATTATTTTACAAAATCCTTTGTGTAGTGACTTAATATGTCTTTATGTGTATTTCATGGATTGCATCTCAGAGAAGATGGAATACCTCCTAGACCTTAACTCAGCAGTACATATCCTATGAATGGCTCCATGGCAAACCCATGAACCCCTGCAACAATTTTAGCACCGCAAGCCTATTTCTAAACTGAAGAGGAGAGAAGAAAGGTTATTCCCAGTGATAGATAAACCGTGTCGTTTAAAGCAGGTGGAGTATTGGAATAAGAAGGAAGGAAGGAAGGAAGAAAGGAAGGAAGGAAGGAAAGAAGGAAGTAAGGAAGGAAGGAATGGAGAGAGGGAGGGAGGAAAGATGAAGGAAATAATTTACTTATGAGCTATGTAGAACATTTGACATTGCTTCATTACCAGCCGCATAGGGAACAAGTCATTCATTCTTTCCACCTTTCCCTCAGCAATACTACAAAGCAGATCATTGACTTTTTAGACTGGAAATATCCAAAGAATATCAGGTCAGAAAGGGAGAGGCTTAAGGAGTCTCATAAATTGTTAATACTGAAAGAATCGACCAGGTGGCCTGTGATTAACAAGCCCACTCTGTGAAATTTAGCTTAAGGCTGAACGGATATTAGAATGATTATTTTTCTTCTCAATCCTACAATTCCCCACTGGTTACTATGAGACAGGATTTTAAAAATTTGTCTTATGAGTTGATTTAAGATTTTTCTAGATGGGCCCCAGAGGCTGAGAGTCTAGTGTGGGGTGAGAAGACAAGGTTCTCATGGGCCGCCATCCTCTCTTTGAATGGAGTAACTCTACTTTCATGAATCTTCATGAGTTGAGTTTTAAGAGAAAATTTTCTTCAGAGAAAGGAGAAAAGATGATATTTAAAACTAAACAATCCCAGTTTACTGAAAACATTATTTGCTACATGTATCTTTACAGAACCTAACCTTCCTATAATATGAGTCATAACTGAATATCCTTTCAAAATTCTTTCCTAGGGATTAGACCAGCAGCAAACATCTTGGGCCCGTCAGGAATGTGCAAAACTATGTGAAATGGCACGGAGTTACCCTCTCTCCATCAGGGCAGCTAAAATTTCTATGTCAGCCTTACCCACTGAGTAAAATAGAAACCTTCAGAAATACATAGACTCTTTCCAAAAGGCTTATAGTCTTAAACTACAAACAGTACAAACACACTGAAATTTAACACCAAAATGCCATTCATGTTTTTAAATAGAACCACTGCCTCATCTCAACGGCCAAGTGTGCAGCTTGATTTAAATGAAAACTGACATTGATAAAATTAAAGGTAAGGCCCGTCCATTGGAAATCTGCTCTTCATCATCATAATGCTGCAAAGTCCCTTGTTAGTAAATTGAATTGCATGAGTCTGCCAAAGTGAGAAAGAAAGCCATTCTTCTTCTAAAGAAGCCTCAGCACGCCACAAAAGCAATTAACTCATGACTATAAAAACAAGGGTGACTTTGCGAGTGACTCAAACCTTCAGTAAAGACCAAGCACATCTTTGATCAACCACTGAGGAGATTTATGAGCACTTATGTTTCCCCATTGCTGCCTCATTCACTAGAGAAATGATTATTCCTATCATCCATCAAGTGAAAGTAATAAGTCATTTTTAGAATGAAGCAATGCACCCCGTGAGTTCTTGAATTTGGAAGAGTGGTGTCTTATTTGCCTCTTCCACTGTGATCTAGGATGACGGATTTGGAAAAGGAAAAAGTACTAGTTCTTTTAGAGTTCAAATACACAGACCACAGATCTATATTGAATCTGGGGAAGAATAAATACCTCCTCATAGTAACTCTTCAAGAACTTAAAGATAAGGAGCTGACAGATCATTGGAGCATCTCTGTCTCTCGCCCCTGTAGTTATAATACAAATACTCACCTAATGAAATATAGTACAGGAGTTAATTTTCATGGCCACTTACCATTACCTAGAGAAACTAACCAAGACCGGCTTGGGTTGAAGAGAAAAATCTTCTGTATAACACATGTTAAGTCCTAAAACAATATTTGCATATCTAATGGATGCAGCACTCCCAAAACGTGAAGTAAAGGGATATCTGTTTAAGGAAGCTCTATGCTCAGTGTCTACTGAACTGATGATATTTTTAAAAAAATTTTTACTCGTGAAAGTTAATTTGAACTCAATGATTCAGATTTTTGTAATGTTTAAAAGCTTAATTTTAAAAATCACATACAAATGACCACACATCTGTTTCTAAGGCATTATGATGAATAGTTTATTCTTTTATGATTTTTGAAAGACAATATATGGAAGTAGAAAGGAATGAAAGCACAGAGTTTGTGATTAACCTAAGGTTCAGAAGGTAAGCTTATGATTCTTGCCAAACACTTGAATAAGAACTGAACTGTAACAGGAGTATAAGGCAAATAATCTGTCAAACCTGCTGTTATTCTGGAGGAGAAAATTACAAAAGTAACTTGGCCCTTCCAATGACTGTCAATGGCATATAAAAAAACAATGCCTTGGATATTGTAGAAAGTCAACAAATATCAGTAGAATAAGTAAAAGACCTTAAATTGGGTAAAATTGAGATTAAAAATCACATTGCATACAGCATAATGGTCTACTCAGGCATAAATAGTTCTATGATGGTTCTAGCAGTTTTCTAGCTGTGTGATCTTGGGAAAGTTACTTAATATCTGTAGACCTCGGTTTCTTCATCAGAAAAATGTAGATACTGACACTTACTTAGAAGGATTTATGCAAATCTTATATGGTATATAATTTATTACCTAAGCCACATAGTGAACACTCTGTATTATACTTTAAGTATATGTTATATATTTAAATACATAAATATGTAAGCTGTCTATATTATACTTAAAAAACATTCAAAAGCAGGAAAAATTTCCCACAATTTAGTAACACAAAGAAGCATCAATAAAAGGCAGTAAATTGTAATGAGTTAACAGGTTTTTTGTTTTGTTTCGTTTTTTGTTTTACCAAACAGCTTCTACAAGCACATCGTAATACCAGAAAGTATCTCTCTACTCAGCAGGCATTCCATCCCAGCATTCTGTTAACATTCTAGGTAGTTGGTTTCAGAACTTAAGAGGTTGGTTTTATTTCTATGTCAATTTAACAATAATCAGTTGAAGCTCTGAAAAGTTGAGTAGGTTGTTGGCTTTTCATCGAGTCATTGAAAGAAGCAGAATTTCAATCCAGAACCTATTGGCCACTGAGCTGTTACCCTTAAACAGCGGCCTCTGCCTGGTCTTTCCCCCTGAGTGAACACAGGGTGGGTGTAAAAATCAAACCTCTGTTGTACTAAATGTGTCTGTACCACCCGTGTGCTTTGTACCCTGGACATTTCCATACAGAAGGTAAGATGCTTGAGAATTTTAACTACCCTTAAACTACCCTTTTGTGCAAGATGAGTCTGTGCCACTCATATGCTTTGTACCCTGAACATTTCCACACAGATGGTAAGATGCTTGAGAATCTTAACTACCAGGGGTACCCAGAATTTATTCATTTAAAAAATTGTGTATTTATTCTTACATGTTTAAACTGCAGTCACCTTCAAAGTATTCTCCGTTTGATGCCATACACCCATGGAGACGCTTTTTCTGCTGCTCAGAACAGTTTTTGAAAACTTGTCAGTTTTCATGCCTTTTAGTACTTCTGCTGTTTTTTTTGTTTCACTTCTTCCATATTGGCAAAATGTTTCCCCTTGAGGACTTTTTTCATCCAGGGAAGCAAACCAAAAAAAAGTTGCTCGGGGTGAGATCAGGTAAATAGGGAGGATGGGACATGGGAGTCATGTTGTTTTTGGTTCAAAACTGCTGAACACTCAGCATGATATAGGCAGATGCGCTTGTAAATCACCCATCATGAAATGGGCAAACGCACTGAAAAAAATCTCCAAAAGATAAAATTCACTGAAGCCAAACACAGCCTCTCACAACAATACTAGCTGATGCTGATGGGTTTCCAGAACACTTACCTAGTGGGGGAAGCCAGTGCCACAAGGGGCCCTCCAAAAAATAATTCCAGGTTTTTTGGGGTCCCCATCATATTTAAAAACTATATATATAACAACGTTTGCCTAACATAAACAGTTCATTTTATGCCTTTAAGACTCAAGATGTATCCTAACTGAACTAACACAAGGACTGAAAAACCAAACACCACATGTTCGCACTTAGAAATGTGAGCTACATTAAGGATCTGAAAAGGCATAGAGAATAATATAAGGGACACTGGAGAGTCAAGGAGGAGGGAGGGGATGGATGGATGAAAAATCACCTCTTAAAAAAAAAAAAAAAAAAGAAAAATCACCTCTTAGGTACAATGTGCACAAGAGGGAGTGCTGGGTCCACTTAAAGTCCAGACTTTTTCTCCACTATATGATGCAACCATGTAGCCGAAAACGATTTGTACTTCCTAAAGCTACTGAAATACAGGTGGAAAAAATGTGTCTATCTGTCTATCTCCCAACACAAGCAGTCATTTTATGCCTTTAAGACTCGGGATCTGCTCAGTATTCAGATACCCCCTCTTGAGACACTTCACAAGACATTCTGAGGTCAGAGAATTGAAGGACACCAATGCTGGGAGTTTGGCTGTTGTGGCCAGGATCTCGGCAGAATGTAACTTTGCGAGGGCTACTTCAGAGTCGGGAGTTTCCAAATTACTTGCAGAAATTTCTTCTTTGATCTTACTCTGTCAGAGAAACTTTTACTGACAGAAACCCTTTGGACAGAAATGTTTTCCTTGGCAAACCTGGTCTAATACCTGGTCATGGCTGTATTGGGGGAAGACCCGGCTGGTTCCTTGAGGACTCTGTGGTGGACTTGGAAGAGTGTTAGCATGGCAGGTCATGGTGAGTTGCTAGTTCCTCTGTTGTCAGTGCCACACAGAGAATTGAGGTCACTTAACCTCTAACATACCAAAGCACCGGCTATTACTACTGTCCTCTGCCAAACCATCCTCCTGAAAAGCCTCTTGTCCTTTTATTTCCTTTTTTTGTAATCCCTGACAGCTGAAAATTAAAGACAAAAAAAATAAGACAATTTTCACAGTGAAGAGCGGAGTCAGCCGGTTCAGAGATGTGACTTTTTTCTTTATTTTCTCTGCCTTTTTCTGGCAGCTGGTGTCTCCAGGAAGTGACTGAAACAGTTTTTCACCAGACACATCTTATACAAAATAAGCGTATTATATCTGGAAATAAAGTTGCAAAACTATTTTACAGAATCATTGAAAGACCTCAACTTGGGTTTCATGTCTTAAATGACCGGAGGCCCTGAGTGCAAGTTTGCAAAGTTCCCGTTCAAGAGCTGTGACTCCCAGGAACACTTGCATCTTCCTGGGGCCACCACAAAGGCGGTCTGAAGGTGGCTAAGTGTCTATCCGAGAATAAGAAATCACAAAGAGCGACTTTTTGTCCTTTCTCTTTGGTGTGAGACCACTTAACTGTAAGTCAGAAACAGAGTGATGATCACAACAGTAGGAAAAATAACACTCTCAGTGGTGAGATCTGAGGGGCTGGTTTCTCCTACAGTATGTGTAGGGATGGGGAGAGAATCTCAGCCTTAAGTCAGAAGTGGGGTTTTCTCCTGAAACTTGGTAGGAATATGTAGTACAAAAATCATTCTCAAAATGGAATGTCTTTTAGTGACTTCATAAACTTGAAAGCAGTATTTTTTTGGGGGGGTTCTTACTTTGTCACTCAGGCTGGAGTGCAGTGGTATGATCATGGCTTACTGCAGCCTTGACCTCCTGGGCTCAGACAATCCTCCCAACCCAGCCTCCTGAGTAGATGGAACTACAGGTGAGTGCCACCACACCTGACTAAGTTTTGGATTTTTTTTTTACAAGATGAAGTCTCACTATATTGCCCAGGCTGGCCTTGAACCCCTGGGCTTAAGCAATCCCCTCGTCTCAGTCTCCCAAAGTGTTGGGATTACAGACATGAGCCACCATCCTCAGCCTGACAGCAATAGTTTTAAGTAACCCAGCAGTATATGACAGCCCCTACAATGTTTACGATGTAACCCAGTCTTGCCTAGTCTTTCATGGACTCTTAAGGAATCACACTGGTGACAGCACCCTGGCCATTTGTTCTCTGTCTCTGAGATGACAGAAATTCAGCTCTGTGCAATAATTTCAGAATAGTGGTATTCTGACAGAATTGCTATTTTTCAAAATCTCCAAATCCTAGGTGCTTTAAAAACTACATTTAAAACTTAGTAAAATACCCGTCAAATATAGATAGCAGAATATGTGCACAGTTATGTTTTATAAGTTGTGTATAATACAGCTTTCAGTAAATTACTGAATTTTTGCCATACTGCTCGCTACTTAAAGAAGTCCCTTGGGAAAGAAACAATCTATTCATTTTTATAAACGTAAATGTTTCATAGACTACATTTTCTTAAATCGAAGTACATCTATGTGTAGCTTTTTTTCAGAAAAAAAATTAGGTAGTTAACATTGTAGACAGGAGAAGGTAAGAAATGGAAAGTGGAAATGGAAAAAAGTCAGCATCCTCTTCGACATAAAGTAAATCCTTTGATTCTCAAATGTGTTGCCATTGGACTTTGTGGGCATAGCTAGTCTTTTTTGACTTTTCTTCCGCCTAGGCTTTGACTTGACATGCCCGCCTCATACTTTCTAATGATAACACATTATATTTGTATTGTAATTCACAGACTCTTTCCTTAGAGAAAAGTAGAAACGTGAACCCTGGCCTCCTAACATTGCTTTGGACATCACCCATCTTTACCATTTGTGGGGTTTTGCTTCTTTGTTTATGAAATGTCCTTTGCCCAGAGCTAATCCCTGTGCAATCCATCTTTCAGAGTCTTTGTAACAATCCTAGGAAGACACAGAATATCATAAAACTTTCTGGGTTGCTTTCTCCCCATCCTTAAGATAACCTGAAGTAATCCAACACTGATGAGATCATCAGGTCGATTTCGTTACTAACTTGTAAGCCTTGTGATAACAGGGATTCATTTCATACTCGGGACTTAGAAAAATGCCAGCGCGTGGCAGGTTCTTAATTTTCAAGGAGGGAAGAAATAAAGGAAGAAGGGGAAAAGGAAGGAAGGGAGGGAATTCAAACTTAAGTAAATGGAATGTGTTGCCACTTTCAATACCTGGTGGTGCCTATTCTAATCATTACTGGCCTAGTGTTCTGGATGTATATACTCTGAATAAGCATTCATAGTCATTGTCTCTGGGAGTTATCCCTAAAGAAAAATGAAAACAGAAAATTAATACTCTCCAAAAATTGAAACTATAAGTAATGTCTTTCACTCCCTCTTCTTAGTCAACTTATCGTCCCTTTTCTTGATTTATTTTATCCTCATGAAATCAGCATGAGCGCCCGCCTCACAAAATGAGCCCTTTTTACGTTTGTTTGTTTAAACTAGAACCAGTTAATGGCCGTCAATGCATTCAAGTGTCTTCTTCATGACTTGTTAACTCCAAGATTGCTTTCCTTTCGGTAAAGAACACTGCTTGTTCACCATTTGATTTCCTATTTTAAGTGAATACATTTCTGTTCTGAAACATTTTAAACTTTCTGAGCCAAACCTTCATATAGTATTAAATGTTTTTTCTTTGATAATTTAAGATCAGATGTTCAACATGCTACTTCATGGAGCCATAACTGACAAGGAGGTTGCTCTCTGATTTCTCTAAGGCAGATCAGAACATTTTCAAGAATTAGCAGGTGTTACAAGAATGGCTGATGCAAAAGTGACAGTTGGCACCTGCTGACCACAGTATCTCCGGGCTTGAGTTCTTTACACTTACAAATACTCTGTGTTTATGCCTATGTTCTAATTGTCAGTATCCATTTTAGTTAACTGAGTGGTAGGAATGATGAAAACAAACAAACAAAAATAGAAACCTTCCTTTTGCTTATATACACAACTGGCTTATTCATACGTAGGCTGCTAGAAGATTCCAGCGGGAAGAATGGTCTGTCCCAGTGATAGGAACTTGATTCTCCTGGCAGTCAATGTCACAGTCAAGGAGAAGAGAAGACAGCAGCCCCTGGAGACTGCTGGACAAAGACAGAGTCCCTGCAGGACACCCCCAACTGTTCTGCTAACGTGGACAGGATGCCATCTTGGCATGTGAAATTGGAGTTGAGACCAGCACACCTGGGACTCCTAACTTTTTATGCGTTCTGCTCTGAAGATGTACTTCTGCAAATACATTTGCTTTTCACAAAAACAATCAACAGAAAACACCCAAACTGCTGTCAGTGCCCAAACCTCCCATGAGCACATGGATAGTGGTGATAAAACTATTTGTGGCTAGAGCCATGGGATGGAGAAGGATTACGTCTAAAATGGTTCTTCCATTAAGTCCTTGCCCGTGATGCAGATCAGATTTTCTCCCAGCAGCTGTCATCCTCTGACTAGAGAACACAGGTTGCTGATTTCATTCCTTGTATGGATTTGTGACCCTTCAAACATTTCGAGCTCCGGTTGGTAGATAAAACATTGTTTGAAAAGATAGTGGAAAGAAAGAAGGAAAGGGCCAGAAAAGTGTCATTTTATGAGAATAGTAAATGCCCAATTTTACCTAACCTGCCAGGGGCTGTTCTAAACAGGAACCATTATAAATGCACTTAACCCTCACAAAAACCTAATGGTGTAGGTGCTATGGATTCTTAGATCTGTTTTTGCCTTCCTTATTTAATGATCACGGGTTTAGGTTTGTTTGCCTAGGGTGCTAGGTAGTAATATAGTACACTGGATAGAACACAGTAGGAAGCAGGCAATCCTGGTTCTTTCTGGGAGCCCCATGGGTGACTTTGAGGATACCACCTACCCTTCTCTCAACCTCAGTTTTTTTTTTTCATCTGCAGAATGAAGGAGTTAGACAGGATCCATGGTTTTTGAATCATTTTTAAGCCATCGGCCCTTTTGTGATGCTCTGGAAGTTCCCTTTTTAAAGCTGATAGAATGGAGGCAGCCCCCTTTGAAGATAGAGCCCTACGCGTTGCTAGCACTTTTCGAGGTAGCTTTATTGAACTAGGGTTCTTTGAAGCCATTTGTACAACACTAAAGTGGATGACATACAAGTCCACTTTTTGCTCTGAAGTGCTACGATTCTTTCACAGTACTTTGACTTTTGGTGAATCATTTTTCTACCAGAGAAACTTTCAGCACAGAGAACCCAAATGACCTTTTGTGACTTTATCCCACCCCCGACCTCATCCACCCTATTCCAGAATGAAGAATGTACTCGACTGAACTCGGAACAACTGCCTTGAGTCACCAAATAATGTGTAGTGACCATTGCATTAGAACACCTGTCTTGCAGAGCACAACTCAGTTACTCACTTCCTTCCAAGGACCACCCAAGGTCATGTGAGGCACAGCGTTGGTGGTTTTGCTCTCCAGCCACTCTGGAGTATTCTTCCTTCTGCCTATGTTCCTGTCTTCTCTACTGCACACACTTTCCGTACAAAGAGAAAGTTCCTAGGACATCTTGGGTGCTCTGTTTGTTCCATAGAGATGAGCAGTTATTCCTCAGCACAAAGGGAAAGAGAACTAAAGTCTCTCTTTTTTTTTTTTTTGAGTTGGAGTCTCACTCTGTCGCCCAGACTGGAGTGCAGTGGCCGCTCCCGGCCACCGCAGCCTCGACCCGCTGGGCTCCGGCGATCCTTCCGCCTCAGCCTTCCAAGTAGCTGGAACTACAGGC
>CAUYQG010189937.1:0-41552 GCA_963574415.1 Tarsius wallacei | reverse complement strand
GAAAAAAATCTGGTTTATATGTGTCCATCAACAGAAGAACAAATAAAGAAAATGTATCATATATTCACAATGGGATACTATATAGTTATAAAAATAATAAAATCTTGCAATTTGCAGCAATGGAACTGAAGGTTATTATGTTAAGCGAAATAAGTCAGGCACAGAAAGACAAACAGCACATATTTGCATTCATATGAGGGCTTTAAAAAACTGATATTATAAAGATAGAGAGTAGAATGGTGGTTACCAAGACTGGAGGGGAGGTGAAGAGAGGGTGGCTGATGGGCACAGTCATACAGTTAGACAGTAGAAATAAGTCCTAGCACTCAATAGCACAGTAGAGTGTCTATAGTCAATGATAATATATTGCATATGACAAGCCAGCTAGAAGAGAATATTTTTAATGTCTCCCAAACAAAGAAATAACAAATATTTGAGATGCTATTCCAATTGCCCTGACTTGGTCATTACACATTATATGCATGTATCAAAATATCACATATATTCCATACATATGTACACATATTATGTATCAATTAAAAAATAAAGAAGAACATCATATCCTTTGTAACAACATGGATAAAAAAAGAAATTCTGACCCAAACTCTACCTGCAATGTCAATGGTTCTTGTATTATTCATGTGGGCAGTGTTGATCCCCCTTCTAATGATTTATCGTCTGTGTTTAACTTGTACCAAGATGGCTGTCTGCACAAAGATACAGTGATCTATGAAGGATCATATGACAACCCAGAGAAGTTGGGAAATAATTACAATTCAATGCCTTAATTTGCAGTCCCAGACTTCACAAGGCATCCCCAGAATCTTTTCTGTAATTATAATAAAAATAATATAGTAATTTATGATTCTCTTATCAAAGTAGTTAGTATGCATGTGAAAGCTTTGGTGATGTAATTTTTCTAGGTATGTATATATGTGTATGTAGGTAAATGCTTGCAAATATAAAAAGAATAATTTCATATTCTATACGTTGTTTAAAACGTTAAGCCAGGGCAAATTCTTAGCTTGCATATGATAACCTGGGACTAGTTGTTTCAATCTACATTTGATATTTGAGAAAGACTTAATTTATCAAAAATGGATCACCTTTGGTGATTCTTCTTAAATATTAACAAATAGTTTTGTTATCTATTAAATTTCAGCATCTCTTAAGTCTTTGAGTGTATCTTTCTCAGTTCCAGTTAAACATTAGTGTTTGCACATTAGTGAACGTCCATTTGTTTATTTGTTAACTAGTTTATTTATTGGCTCCAATGTAGGAATTTTTGTCCCGATGACTCTTACATTCCAAATACATGGGATAAATGGAATCACATCATTAGTAACATTGCCTCAGCGAGGAAATAATCCTTACTGGCAAAAGGAAACCAGGGAGAGAAAACTATTGTTTTTAGCAGCTACATGCTGTTTGCAAAGCACCCCATGGATTCAATTTTCTCATCAATTCAAAATGGAATACTAACATGCTGTCTAGAAATAGGGAGGTGGGATGAATGCAGAGCCTAACTCAGCATTTGGAACAAAACAGTGAGAAAACTTCCAGGCATGAAATGCACAGTCTGTCAGAGAGAAAAAATAGAATCCCCAACATCTATTGAAAATTAGCAGAGATGGACTTACCAAAACTTAGGCTACAAAATATTTCTTTTGCACTGACCCGCTCCAAGGCCCTCTCCAAGGACCCTAGGAAAGTATTCACATGACCATCTGTTTGCAACAAACTTTTGAAGGCAAAATATTTTTGTTTATTTTCCACGTTGCTTTTTAAATTGTTTGAGCTTCAGGCTCAGAGGTAGCTTTACAAAATGTCTCTGGCGGCAACTCTTTCCACCACATCTTTGCTCAGCAAAATCTTAATTGAGAGCAAATCTTTCCTCATTGACATCAGTTTATTCACACACACACACACACACACACACACATACACACACACACACACACACACACACCTCACATACATGAGAGGGAACCAAAAAAAAACCCCAGAATTTATTTATAAAAAATTGCGTGTTTATTCTTACGTGTTTAAACTTTAGTCACCTTCAAAGTACTCTCTGATGCAATACGCCTATGGAGACTCTTTTTCCACCGCTCAAAACAGTTTTGGAACTCGTCAATTTGAAGCCTTTTAGTGCCTCTGCCATTTTCTTGTTTCACCTTTTCCACATTGGCAAACGTTTCCCTCTGAGGACTTTCTGCATCTAGGAAAACAAACAAGAAAAGTGACTCCAGGTGAGATCAGGCGAATAGAGAGGGTGGGGCACTGGAGTCATGTCATTTTTGCTCAAAAATCTCTGAACACTCAGAGCAGTGTGGGCAGGTATACTCCTAAACCACCCATCATGATATAGACGAGCAAGTTGAGAGAATTCCAAAAGAAAAAAAATGTACTGCAGCTGAAGGCAGCCTCTTACGACAACACTACCTGATATACTGATGCAGATGAGTTCCTTAGAACACTTACCTAGTATTCTGGAAGTCTGTAGTACAAGAGGCCCACCCTCCAAAGAGTAATTCCAGGTTTTTTTGAGGGGTCCCCCCTGATGTCCATGTGTGTGTGTGTATGTGTGTGTGTATCCATAAAAACACATAAAAATAATAATGTTAAAGTAGAGAGAATATGGCAAAACAGGTGAATAATGAATTAGAAAGTCAAACTAAAAAAAGTCATTTAGAAGGTATTGGGAAGATATAGTGACTGATAATATTATAGTAAAGTCAGTCAATATAGAGATGTAACAATGTTGGCAAATTTGCCTTTTGGTAGTCTCAGAATTAAAATTTAAATACATGATAGTGGAGTATCTTTGATAATTAAATAAAAATGAAACTTGACATACCAAAAGACACAATGAAGTGAGGCAAAACAAACAACAAAAATGTTTCTGTATTATTGATGTCAATGTAACAATGTTAAAGATGAAAAAGTAAGCATCTAGGAAGATGAAACAGAACTACAAAGAAGTCAGATTAAGATTAGCATAAAGATGAAAAAACTTTCTATGCAATATGCAATTATGTTGATATCTTGATAACATATAATAAATATATCTTATCAACATCAGTACTTCAAAATGCACCGTTTCCCTGTAATTTTTATATGGTTAGCCATATTAAGGATGATAATAAATTAATGTTGCTCTATATTTTCAAATATGTGATGTCTCTCCAAAGGAACTTTTAGAAGAAATATTCATATCAGAAGATAAATCTAGGAGAAAAGAAGGAATCGAGGAGACATAATTCAACCATTAATTATTGTTGAATAATAAACCACATCAACACTTAGCAACAATTATTTATTATTTCTCTTGTTAATATGAGTAACCTTGGCAGTTCTGCTGAGTTGAGCTAAATTTGACTGATCTAGGCTTATGTATTTGAGAGCTCACTAAAAATAGGTGGTTCAAAGTAGTTCTGCACTGTGATCACTAAACTCTGTTTTCAAGTAACCTCCAGGAAGCTAACACTGGCTCGCACGGGTAGTTGACAGAGCTCCAATAGGAGTAACAGAAAAGTGGAAGGCTATTTAGAATCCAAACTCAGAACTGACAGACTCTCAATTCTGGCACGTTTATTGGTCAGCAAAAGTCAAATATTATCCTAGAATCAAAAGGTGATAAAGTACACTCTACCCTTGTTCAGAGAAGGTGCAATTCACAATGGAAAGACTGGAGACAGCTTGCTGCCTTTATTTTATTTTATTTTTTTTTGGTCATCGATCAGCAACACATAGCAAAGTAGGGTAACTAAAGACATTACTAAATTAAGATTTTTCTGGGCTTACATAGAAATTGTCTACCATGGCCTGATTTGTATCTGTCTGGAATTTATATGTTGAAGCCATAATGTGTATATATATATATATATATATATATATATATATATATATATATGATGGTATTTGAAGATAGGTTCTTTGGAATTCAATTAGAGTTAGCTGATATCATGAACGTGGGCACGTTATGATGAGATTAGTGCCCATATAAGAAAGACAGACAGTAGAGTTCTCACTCTTTGTACACAGGAACAGTCATGTGAGGACATAGCCATAGATCATCTGTCCGCAACTTAAAAAGAGAAGCTTCTGACCTTGCTGGCAGCTTAATCTTGGACTTCCAGTCTCCATAAGTGTGAGAAAATACATTCCAGTTGTTTAAGACACCCAGTCTATGACATTTTGTTATGGCGTCCTGTGTAAACTAAAATAGCATCTTTTTGGAATGGCTTTAAAATATTTAAATCATCTCTCATTTTCTATCACAACTCCTCTTATTTTTGCTAAGCCAAGAATCTTCAGATATTTAGAAAATTTCTGAGATATTGATTTTAGAATGCTGAAATTCCAAAAGAGTATATCCATGCCTTCAGTAAACTCTGTAATGCACTACACCCCATAGATACAGATATTCATAAATTTTAGTATATAAATTTGGACTTTTGGAAGTTCCTCTCTGATTAATGAATATCTACATCTACAAATTGATCCAACAATATATCTCTACGTATTTTTTACAATAACTGATTTATTAAGATACAAATTATAGTCACCATTTTAAAGTGTACAACTCTGTGGTTTTGAATACATGCATAGAATGGTATAAACACTAAAACTCTCTAATTAAAAAAAAATTCATGCTTGCAAAAAAGGAACCAGCACTTCTTTATTTCCCTAGGCCTCCATTTTGTAGGAACCACTATTATACTTTCTGTCTCTATGGATTTGCTTATTCTGGACTTTTCACATAAATGATCTCATGCAATATGTGTTCTATTGTGTCCTGTTTCTTTCACTTAGTATAATGTTTTCAGTGTTCATTGATTTCTAGCAAGTATCAGTACTTCATTCCTTTTATTGCTAAATAGTCTTCTATTATATGAGTATTGTAGTTTCAGTGTTCAATTCCATATATTGGACATATGCTTACAACTGAGAAACTGTCACCATAATCAAGGAATTAAATATATCTACTGCACGACTTAAAGTTTTCTTATGCTTCTTTGTAATTTGTCCTTTCTATTCCTTCCTCAAATCCCTCAACGATAAAACCAAACAATCACAGATTCACTTTTTATCACTAAAGATTACTTTTCTCTGTTCTAACTTATGTGTATACCACACTTTAAAAAGTCCATTCCCCTATTTATGAACATTTGGATGATAGCAGTTTGTCTTTTATTTTGGGAAATTATATATACTTCCTCATGTCTGTAACCATAGTCATAGTTCAATATTTATTTTATTATTTGCTTCTTCCTAACCAAATCTATCATCCCCAAAACTCTGGTGATTTAATACCAGTTTTAAAAATTGCATTGGTACAAAACGGAAAATAAATGTCATCACTAGTAAATAAATACAAACTCTGTGGAACACCCACAAAATGAAATTTGAATTCACAAATACATAATAAAGTCCACGAATATTTAATGAGAAGGACTTTCTAGATAACTTGCTAGGAAAGATAAATAAAATAAATAAGTCAGATTTAAAAAGCTACATACTCTGTGATTCCATTTATAGACGTTCGGCAAAAAGCAAAATTGTGGAGACAGAAACTAGAGCAAAGATTATCAAAGAATGAAAATGGGGAGAGGGATTTGACTATAACTGCACAAAAAACATTTTTAGAGCTGATGGAATTGTTCTGTATCTTGATTGTGGTGGTTGTCTGATATATGTACATAATTTTCAAAAATTGTAGAACTGTACACCTTCAAGGTTAAATTGACTTATATAAATTATGTTAAAGTAAATCTGACAAAAATCACATTTCTAAATTGCAAGTGCAAATACATAAAATATTGTTTAAAGTTCTTATTTATCATAACATCAGGAAATACCAAAGACCTACAAATAAACATAACCAAAGATGTATGAGACTTCTGCACAGGAAATTTTAAACTAATATTGACATGTCAAATATATTATAAATAAATGTAGACATATGTCATGCTTACTCTTTGGGAAACTCAATATTCTAAAAATGGTAAACAATAGTTCATGGCCACTCAAAATTTCATTAGATATGTTTTTTCATAATTTGATAAGCACTCTCTAAAATATCTATACAATATTTAAGACTAACCAAAATACCATAAAAATTCAGCACTAGGAAACTTATCAAATAACAAGATTATTAAACCTACAAAAATAATAATGTGTTATTAAATAAAAAATAGACAGACCAATAAAATATTATGTCATTAAAGCAGTCAAAAACATTTATGAAAATGTGGTTTATAATGAAGAGAATACCACAAAGCAGTTGGAAAAACCTATTTCAAAAACCTACTACTCAGATAAATAGACATAGAGATGCTGGAGTGGGTGTGGTGGAAAGGAGATGTCGCTACACTGTCAGTAGGAGTGTAAACTAGTTCAACCTCTATGGGAAATAGTATGGCAATAAATAAAGGAAATAGAAATTGACCTTCCATATAATCTAGCAATTCCACTCCTGGGAATATATCCAGAGGAACACAAATTGCTCTGCCAAAATGACACCTGCACATGCATGTTTATTGCTGCACCATTCACAATATCAAAAACATGGAACCAACCCTACTGTCCATCGAAAGTGGACTGGATACAGAAAATGTGGTACATATACATGATGGAATATTTTGCAGCCATAAAGAAGGACAAAATCATGAACTTCTTAGCAAATTGCATGGAATTGGAGATGATCATTCTTAGTGATCTATCGCAGAAATAAAGAACCGAATACCACGTTCTCATAAGTGGGACCTGAACATTAATCACAATAGCACAAGAAAGAGATTTGCAGTCACAGGACACTACCAGGGAAGGAAAGGGTGGGGACATGTAAAAATACAAAAGGTATCTGATCCTAAACTGGGGAAATGAGAGCCAGTTGGAAGCCCAAACTTTACCTGCACATACATTACTTATGTACTTATGTATTCTGACTTCAACCCCACATCTTTATAATAAAATAAAATAAGTAATAAAATGAAATAAAACATGCATTTGGAACATTAAAAGAAGAAAATAAAACAATGTGTACATAGTATGTTTGTAATATCTAACTATCTATCTATCTATCTATCTATCTATCTATCTGCTCACATATACATACATATGAGAAAAAAAAAAAGATTGAACGATAACACATAAAAATATCTGACTATTGATATTTTGGGTAGTAAAATATTTTTAGTAACAAAAACAACTAGCAAGTATAAATAATGACATTAATGTGAAAAACATCTGTTTAACAAAAGATAGCAAATTATGAATTACAAAATATATTACTAAGTGAGCTTGCTCAATAAACCACAATGAACTACAAGTAAAAAGCAAACAATCTCCTACAGGTCAATAAGGAAAATGATATACAATTCAAAAAAAACATAAGAAAGAGAATTGCATGTGCAATTTTATAAAAGAAGGAATTCATATGGCTAATAAATCTATGAAAAAGGTTAAATGTTATTAACTAGATATATGAAAGTTCACCTCATGATTTAATTTCCACTTTTTGAGGTAATGCAAAAGTTTGTAATAAATTAACCCTCCCACTTAGAAAGTTTCAGTTACATTAAAACAAACACACACACACACACACACACACACACACACACACACACACACACATATATATATATAGTGGGCTGTGGAAAAGTCCCAAAGACAACCAGAATTTTATTTGTCAGAAGCCAAAAGAAACGAGAAAGAAACGACATTGTTCATAGTTTCATTTATGATGTTTGCCAATTCCTATTTTGGGATACATTAACTGAATAAAGAACAGAGGATTATATCTTGTAATGAGGTGTAATTAGAAGGAAAGCAAAATAATGAGGCTCAGGGCTGTCCAAAATATTAGGAATCAATGTGCTGGAGACCCAGAGAAATTGATGGTGTGACAACACATTCCAAAAGTTTGAAAATAACAAAACTGCATGTCTTAAAATATTGTAGGGTACAGAATATTTAGCAAAGGGAAAACACTACAGAGAAAGATATTTTCTTATTTTGACCAAAAATTTAAGATATTCAAGTTTATTGTATAACACTCACTTCCTGGTCAATGCAACTAATTTCTAGTTTATACACAACTTATAATGGAAACCAATTTACTTACTTATGTCATTTATGTGTACTTTCTTTCTATAAACTTAAGGTAAAAGCATACCAACAGCTATACTTCATGTGTTGAAATAGAAAAAAAATAAGTATTAGTAAATAATAACAAAATATGAAGTTTATCATACATAACACAAACACAAATGGAAACCCACATCATATATGCTAATTAATAGAAGTTTGGAAATGTATTCATTATGATTCTTTTAAGTAGTTTATATTCATGCAAGACTTTTGGGAGATACATATTACCATTATAAAAGTAATTTATTGATCAGGTAAAATATTTGAAAGTGTATGAGATGGAATATAATGAATAATAAATGAATTAATTTTTATATCTGGTAGGACATATTAAATTATTGGAACCAGCATTCAAGTAAAGGAAACAAAAGTAGATAAACAAAAGTGAGCCTACGATAATTTGTTATCATGATGGAATAAAAGAGCTAAAAAAATTGAGAATAAACTAGTAGGAGACAGCTTGAAGGACCCTCTACTTTCCAAATCCAGGACAATTTGTGGTGGAAAATGAATAATGACCATCACGCATCATATATTACAACACTTAATCATTGAATGTTCATATTGATACAAACAAATGAATAAAATAAATGTTTGCTAGCAAATAAATAAAAAAATATTGTTTACTGTAGAATACTAAATAATAAATGTTGAAGGATTGAAAGTTAGAGAATCATCATTTTGCAACAACCATATCATTCATATTCGTAGAGCAATGATACAACATCTATTGTGTGAAAATTTGAAATGCAAAAATACTAAAACAATATTAAACTATCTCCTTACAGATCCCACATTAAGCAAAATATAAGCATTATTCAAGTAACATTTTTACCAAGAAGGGACAACCTGAATTTAATAATGAATAATCATCCTATTTAATTTAATGTAAAGATATTTGAATGACTGGCCTGTAATATTTGTCTCAATCTTTATGTCAACATCATGATGACAGTGAATAAACTAAATGCACCAGTACTCCTAGGGGTACTGAAAGGATGGATTAAAGTCTTGATTACTGAAAAGTGGGGAATAGATTCTTTCTTTAAGTCACTATACCAAAATGGGAATATTTTCTTTTTAGATGATTTTAAAACTTAGATGGTCTTTGCAGAGAATGAAGCACAGATTTAAGATGTTTCAGTTCCAGGAATTAGATGGCAGTGATACTGAATTATTTACACAACAGTAAAAAATGCAAATCCTGTGAAGAAAGATACTCTGAGTCTTCATTATTTTGTAACAGTTAATTATAGAGAATATTAAGAGATTTATTTTCTATTTGTTTAAATTTTTGCCAATCTTATTTTCTCTATACTCCCATTCCAAGCCCATACCCAGTGAAATGAAATATCCAGTGAGTTTTAAATTTTCAACTCTATTATAAATGTCAGAAATTTGTAGTAGAGTTTTTTTAAACATTTGAATAAGTATCAATTAGTATCAACATTTGAATGACTATCAAGTTTTTAACATTTGAATTAGTATTACTTGCCCTGAAAATTAAATTGGTTTTTAATTGCAAGTACAATATTTGGAACAAATAAAAGAACCAAGAAAACAAAACAAGAACATATAAGTGAAACTCAAAAGACACATTAGACAATATAAACAGACATATACAGTTCAAGAAATGGGAATTGTTAAATAAGCAATAAAAGCAATTTTATTTAATATTTACAAGTAGATAAAAAAAACATGAATCAGAATTTTAGCAGATAACTAAAAATTATGGAAGGAACAGCAAAATTTTAAATGGTTAATTTAAAGATACATTAAACAAATCACTTTCATGGCTAAAGAGAAAAGTATAAAATAAAAAGACAAGAAGAGAAACTATAAAATAGATCAGACAAAAATATTAGACAACAAATACTAAGAAACCCAATAAGGAGAAATGAAGAAAAAGGCTAGATACATATGGGTACAAATGGGAAAGTAAAATGAAATTATCAGTGGGTTCTTAAATGAATGAAAGGAAATCAAGAAGCTTACAAGTCAGACTATTGAAGAGCCAAAGCCCAGGAACTAGTAAAACATATGAAGTGGTTGATACAAAAGTTACTGTAAACATAAAGAAAGGTGAAATTTTAAAATCACCCCGGTGATAGCAGAATAAAACTGCTGAGAACAAAAAATACAATAACCAGAGTAAAAAAAAAAAAAAAGTTAGCTATATGAGTAGAAATATACAGGCTAATATATGTTTTCACAATAGCGTCTATAAACAAAAAATATTAGAATTGTACATTAGATGGGTAGAAGAGGACTAATTGATAATTTAGGTTTCTACAACCAGGAATAATTAGCTCTACATTGAAAATAAAATATGGTCGCTCTCAGGCATATATATATTGATTTCATCACCAGCAGAAATGCCCAAAGGAAATAGTATCCAGTTTACTCACATGAAAAGGGTCTCATATTTGTCAGAAATGGAGGAAAGAGCAAATATGACAAATCAGCACTGTCTTTAATGTATGGATGATAAGAAATAAAAGCAACAATATGTAAGTAAGACTGAAGCTAAATAGAGGTAAAATATATGTTCTGTGAGAAAAATTTAAAACATCAATAAATGTTAGACTTTCAAAATAAAAGATACATTCTGTAATCTCTAGGCTGAATAAATAATGAATAAATGAAATAAAAGAATAATAAAAATAATTACAAGAGGAGAAAACAAATTATTAAATTTGTTTTCAATCTAAAGTTTTCAATAAAATAAAGTATGTAATGTGGCACAAAACAATACATACCATAAGATGGATCATGTGAAGCCCAACATATTAATAGATACATAAGGGGAAAATACAAAATAATAAAGTTAAAATATAGAGATTGTAGAATGGATGAAATTAACAAACTGAAATGTACTCTATTTTCATAAATATATCTGAAATATGCAGGAAAGTTAAAATTTATAATGAAAAATGATACTCTGTGCAAACAGTAAGCAAAAATAGTTCCTCTAAGAAGTAAAGAAGATCAATATCAAATTTAAATGTACTAAGCACTATAGTTTTGAAATGTATAAATAAAAATGAACATAATAAGAATAAATGATAAGCCAATAATAAAGGTAGAAGATTCCCATAAAACTTTCACAGCATGTGCTATAATATGCAAACAAATCAGTGAAGATATAAAACAACTGAGCAATAAATCTTTTCTGAAAGACACATATACACAACACACAAATAACTACATATTTATTTTTAAGCACACATAAAATATATAGCAAAATTGAGAATATGATATGCCAATAAGAAGTCTCAGTAAATCTCAAATATTAAAACCATACTGATAATATTTTAACCCATGGTGTATTAAATCTACAGATTCAGAAATAAAAAATAATTCTAAATAAAACATACATCAAAAGAAATAATTACAAATAAAATTTTAAAACAATACGAAGAAAAAATTTAATGCCATTTCTTCATATTTGTGAAATCTAAGAAAAGTTATATTTAGGGAACATTTGAACTTAAATTTCATTTATTAAAAAAAAATTATCTGAAAAAACAAAGATCAAAACATACATTCCAAATACATGATAAATAAAGAAATTAAATTTAAAGTCAACATTAAGGACTGAAATAACAGTCACAGGGTAGAAATTTGTAAAATAGAAAACAAGGGTACAAATATATAAATGTTAACTGTAGCAAAAAATCATATATTAAAAGTGCTCAAGATTATAGAAAAGACACAAGGTTTTTAACTCAAAGCTCATTTCAGAATAGAAATGACATATAACAAGCCCAAAAATGGAAGTGAAGTTGAAAATCATTTAGCAGAGAACACATAGTAATTTAGATAATAAGTAAGAAAGAGAGAACTTTTTGGTGATCAACTAGTACTGCAGAAATATTGTTTTATGAAATTCAGAATTATCATGATGAAAAGAAAAACTCACATTAAGGAAAAGTTAAATGTGATACTTATCTCCACAGATTTGTTAATTAATGATGAAATATTGAAAGCCTTTTCTCTTGTAATCTTTCAAAAGATAAGGTCTATTACAAAGGATTCATTAAACATTGTACTGGGTGTCTTAGCTAGTGCAATAAAGCAAATACATACATACATATATATATAAAGATTGGAAAGATAAATGAATTTGCTAAAATTTTCAGATTATATAAATATTCCAAAGTAATTTATAAATTATTCTTATAATTAAAGTCATTATTCAAAGTATTATAATTAACTGTGAATTAATCGTCATTAAATATATGACCTTTATGCAGAAGGTAATATTTCTGTGTGTTAGAATTAATACTCAGAAAACAGACACATATATTATCATACATATATACCATATACCGTTGAATAGAACTTGAAAATTTAAAACTAATAATTTTTTGAAAAGTTATTAAAAATTTGATATAGAGACAATATCATAGAGAGCAGTAAAATGTGTTAAAAATGAAAGAATATATATTTATAAACTGAAAAGTTTAACGTTGTAAACATTTTCATATATTCAATTAAATACTGATCATAAACCAAAAGGTGTTTTTTTGCTTTGTTTTGTGGAAAATGACTACATAATTCTACAATTTATTTGGAAATACCAAGCCGCAAATACAGCAGTCTTGAAGAAGAAAAACAGGAGTGGATTTACATTTTTAAAAAATGTAATTCTTAACCCTCATATGTTTCATGTATGAAAATTAGTGCCAGTAAGTTGTGGATATGAATAAAATCATGAAATCTTCTAGAAATTTCATATTATCACCATCTTCAAAAAATGTGTATCGATAAATCTATCTCTATACACACATGTATTACAGTCTCCACATCTGAGGCAGGATAATTCTTTGTCATGGTTGGGTAGATCAAGCATTGTAGCATGATTGGCTGTATCCTTGACTGCTTCGTACTTCACACTGCTAACAACATCTTAACAGTTGCAATAGCCAAAACTGTCCTCAGGTGTTGACAAATATCCCGAGTGACAAAACCATCCCCAGTTAAGAACCAATGAATTAAACTATGTCAAAATCAATCACTAATATTTATTCATTAAGTGATTGAAATTGTTATTCATACAAAGAGGAACTATTCTCAATATGTAAAAATAATATAGGCTTCTATCCAAAATATATTTTTAAATAAATAGAAAATTGAAAACAGTAATGTAAAACAACTTGAGACTTCACAGAAGTGAAAATCTAAATACATAATGAAGATTAAAATAGCTGTTACCAAATCACATGCAAAAATAACTTCCATGTGATACTGTGACAAAAAATCAAAATATATAAAATTAACTGGACTGTCCAATTCAAATATCACCAAAACAATTTAGCTGTTGTTGAGAGACTTGCTAGTGTCCATTTATTAAAAGTTTAAAACAACAGGTGGTACTGAAATATTGTTTAGGAACGTATGTGTAGTCATAAACATCAAGAAATAGAGGCCGGGTGCGGTGGCTCAGTCTGTAATCCCAGCACTTTGAGAGACCTAGGCGAGAGGACTGTCTGAGCTTGAGGATTCCAGACCAGCCGGCAACTTGATGAGACCTCGTCTCTACGATAAATCACAAAAAAACTAGCCACGCGTGATGGCGTGCATCTGTAGTTCCAGCAACTTGGAGGGCTGAGGCAGAAAAATCGCCTAAGCCCAGCAGGTCAAGGCTGCGGTGGCAGTGAGCGTGTTGCTGCACTCCAACCAAGGTGATAGGAGTGAGATTTCGACTAAAACAAAACAAAACAAAACAGAAATAGACGACTGTAAAAATCAGGTTAGTAGCTACTTTTGTGAAGGAAAGAGGTGGTGTGTGGACCCTGGTTAGGCCCCTGTGTGCTAACAAATTCTAGTTTCTGACTTGAGTACTGGTTATACAGGTGTTAGCTTGTGATATGTAGCAGGGCTATACAGGTTTTGTTCAATAATTGTGTTTATGTAGCTTCAAAATAAAAAAGGATAAAAACAAAGTAAATCTATCTTCTACTTTGGTTCCACTTGTCAATGGTAACCACTATCACCAGATTCTGGATTATCTTTTCAGATATTCTGCACACGTATGTCTATATATTCATTTTTATGTTTTTACAATGGCGTAATATTGTCTTGCACTTTTTTTCACATAACATACCTTTTTGATGATTCTATATTGGCATATATATAACTTAATTAGTCTTTTGAGAAGAAATGTGTACTGCATTGTATATAAATGCAATGCTTAAAACAATATGCTGTAATAATCTACAACAAGGCAGAATATTAAGCTTTGGTTTTCTATGTTGCAATAAGTAAACTACATGCAGATTAAAATCTATATAACATTTATCTTTTAAGGGCATTTTTCATAACCTTGAAAAATAAACAATAAAAATTATGAAGCAAAAGATATTTTTTTAAAAAGTCTCTACTTGCCAGACAAACAAGATGTAGCTTCCAGGATGTCAGTAATATTGAGATAAAATGCCAGAGAATTTTAACTGAATATAATAAATCAAACAGCTAGTAACTTTGAAGAAAGATAAACTTAGATAACTTCTGACAATTCATCTCTTTTTCTTTTTCTCAAAGGAAACACATTAAGACCTAAAATTTGTTTACTAAGTTCTCCAGAAATCATAGACATAATAAGATAATATTTCTACACTAAATACTAATTTATTCTCTCTTGGGTTGTTTCTACATTTGAAATAGTAGATTCTCTCTACATATATACTTTTGGAAAATGTCTAGAGAACTGCACAAATAATTATTGCTATGACTTTTTGAAAATGAATTATAATGTCCCTTTTCTGGTAAATTATTTAGCAAGTTTGATTAAGACTGCTAGAACTATATAAAAACCTGAAAATAACTATTTTCTTTTCTAATGATTCTCTTGTGGAAACATGCTATTTGCCTTCCTAAGTTTATTCAGTTTATTTTGACACCCTTGAACCTCAATGTATATGATGTTAATACACTTCCAAATAGTCACTTACATAACTTAAGGTGATGACATATATTACCTATAATATTACTGACTACTACATTATAAGTCATATTTATCATAGTCCTGGGGGAAAATTGGTAACGACAACAATTCCCAAAAAATGCTTTGTGGCAGAGTTAACATTCATTTTCTCTCTTTTTTTTTCCCTCTAAGAATGTTCATATTATGTTTGGAAAAATTCCTTTTCTAATTTTAAGACCCTAATTATTGAGTCTCCACTACCAAGTTGCTAAAGTGTGTTGCTGCTGATGTCACTGCTACTATTAATCACCATTGAATTAGTGGATATTAAAGAAGATCAAAGCCTGTCAGCAATGGAAATTCCTAATCTCTGCAATGCTAGTGTTTACCCTGAGTATCTACTCCCTGCACATTTATCTAATGAATACACTAACCAATACAGTTGTTCTCCTTTACACTTGGTATCACTTTTCACAGTTTCAGTTACTGAAGTTCAACCACAGTCTGAAAATATTAAAGAAAAAATTCCAGAAATAAAAAAATTCAAGACTTTTAAATTATGTGCAATTGTAAATAGAATAGTAAAATCTCACACCAATTCTGTTTTATCTTTTCTTTATCCCAAAAAGAGAAAGTACAATGTATGGAGAGGGAGAGCGAGCACACAAATTCAAATAACATTTATTATAGCATATTATGTTATATTTTATCATTAGTTATGTTATTAATATTTCACTGGTTTAATTTATAAATTAAAATTTACCACAGGTATGCATGTGTAGAAAATAATATACGTACTATTAGCAGTTTAAAGCATCAGTTGAGAATCTTAATACATATACTCCAGGGATAAGGGTGGAAATACAGTATAGTTATCTTCCAAAAGGCAGCATTTCCACTCATGATGTTGCCTGATAATATAAATTCCATGTTTGCAGAATATATTGGAGAGAGCAAACAGTACAAATTTTCATCAATATCAATGTCTGTTTTTTGCCATTAATGAAGTTGATACTTTCATTATCATTATTATACTCTGATTTTGTTTCCTTATATTTTAATTTTGTTGTAATATAAGTTTAGCTGGACACTATTTAGATGACAGAGATATAATACCACTCAAATGCCAAAACAAAAGATAATTCACTTGCTAAGCACATGCCGAATGGATTGAGTAGTAAAGTCACTGAAAAAGGCAAGGATATAAGTGCTATCAAGTACAATAGAAAGGAGATGTTTAAAAGTCATCAGGCCTTTTTCTTTTTCAGGTTTTAAATTTTCCGTTGGTTGTGACCAATCTATCACTGCAGTCACATTTTCCTCATGGAGAGGGATATTCCTCCTAACAAGGATTGAAATGTATATTGTCAAGCTCGAACTACTCTAGAGAGACTCTCAAGCTCTTCTCTGGCTTCAAGTTCAAATCTTATAAAGTGCACTCATTGACATTCTTGAACTAACTTCCCATCTCTGCTTTTGTAAACTATAGCTCAGTTGAATCAAGTGTGTCAGTGTTTCCACTGCTGCACAGGTAACATAATATGTCTCACAATATCTAAACCGAGGTCCTGGGGATGAGACTTAACAACGATCTGAATGCCAGAATTCATGCTGAACTCAAAATTATATATTTTTTCTCTAACACCATCACAGTCTTGAAACTGAACTTGACCCTTGGTATGGACTATTTTCTAGCAGTTTCCTCGGATTTTACAAATGGAATCTTTATGAAATTCTACATATCTGATCTTCAAATAGGCACATTTATATAAAGATCTTAGTATAAATATGGTTTAAAGAGAAACTAGATGTAAACTAAATATATTAAATATCTTAGTTTGCACTCGATTTTATGTCTAACATCTTTAAATACAATTCTTCACATATATCTACTTCTCCTTCTTCTCTCATTTTATGTTTTTTTTCCTCAAGAGAACAAATTCCATATAAATAGATTTGTTCTGAGAAGCTTATAAGTCACAAGTCTATATTTCCAGCCTAGACATACTACTAATTGATCATTTTCAACTTAAATATTTTACGAGTCATATCATGTTTGCACTGTTAGTTTTTTATTAGTTTGTTTAAACCAAATAATCTGTTTTCTGATACCCCTTTTACATAAAAACATTTTTTCTGATTGAATGTAAATTACATAGAAGACAATATTTTAGTAATTTATACCAAAACCCTGGAAGGTGAAGTAAAATGTGAGATTGTTAGAGCTCAAAAGACAAGGTAGAATAGTAACAAAATAGAGGGTAAAAATGTCAATATTTTACAAGTAGCTGGGCTTGATCAATGTAATCTTGTACTTAACATAACTTGGAATGGGCAAAAAGTATAGAAATTACATTGATATAAATGTGTCTGAGGATTAGGAAATACTGCTTTGTGTAAGTAGACTAAGAACAATAATAATAACACCAGCATAAGTATATTATTGAGAACATTAGCGAAGACCAGCAGAAAACAAACCAAAAATATGGTTGCAGATGTTACCTTTTAGGAAGTAAATTAGACCAAAAACACAAGACATTTTTATTTTTTGCTTATATATTCTATAATTAGAAAATTTTATCCTATAAATATACCTATTAGGGAATAGGAAGATGGTTTCATGTGAGAGTGACTTATTTGCAATATTCTGAATATTATAATCTGTGTTTTAAAAAACACTTAGAAACAAGCATTTGCACTTGAAAGGAGGTTGGGGGCCTGGACATGGAAGAGTTATTGATATGGATTTTTCAGGTCAGCTTGGGCTTCCAGAGAGGGCAGCTTGATGGTCTGGCAAGCTTAACCCCAGAAGCATTGGCTCTAATGGGCTGGCAAGCCAAACTCAGGGTGTTGCTGATTCAGTGGGTTGAAATCTGGTGTTTATATAGCCCAAAGACTGAGCCAATTGGTTAGCACTAGCTGTGAGCTGATTGATTGACAATAGCTATTCTGATTGGTCAGGACTGAGGACCAGTAGGCAGGAGGTAAGGGCCTAATGGTGAGCTGATAGGTCAGTACTTGACAACAAGCTGATTGGTTGTTTTTCTACCCCAGCAGTGGTATTTAAGCTCTAGCTTGAGAGGCTCCCAAGGAGTTTGTGAGTGTATCAGCCCGAGAGGCCTGCCGGAAGTTCACTACACTGTTATAGGAAGACCAGCCCTGTATGTCTGCTTAACTTTTCTCTAGCTAACTCTTCTCTCATTATGGGATAATAATATTATATTTTTTAAAAAATTATAAATAATTCTGAAAGTAGACATTTTGAATTATATGAAGATAAAGAAAAACAGTACTAACTGGCCAACTGTTACTTCTCTTCCCTTCTTCTTAATTTATTGAATGCCAATTTTGTTTGAAAGAGCATTATTCCCCATTAAATAACTACAATTCCAAGCCTCTTTGCACCTTGGGACTGATGAACTGTCACAGTTCTATAAAAAGTGATATAAGCCAAAGTTGTTGAAAGGGACTCCTTGTTCTCTTCCTTTCCTATTCCTTCCCTGATATAAACATATAATAATGATATGCTACTTATTAGACTAAATATTCACATGTTTTAATGATATAATTATTATGGTAATAATATAATAATGATAATTGTTTTTTGAATTCTAGTCTCACTGTGTCATGCTGGGTTGTGTGCAGTGACACACTCATGAGAACCACAGTTTCGACTTACTGGGCTCAGGAAATCATTCTGCCTCAACCTTCCAAGTAGCTAGAACTACAGGTGTGCCTCGATGCCCAGCTAATTTTTTTTTATATATATTGATTGTAGAAATGAGGTCTCGCCAAGTTGCCCTGGCTGGTCTCGAACTCCTGGACTCAGGCAATCCTCTCACCTTTGCCTCCCAAAGTGCTAGGATTACAGGCATGAGCCACCCTGACCAGTCAATAATACAATTGTTAATGTAAGCTGGTAACTGTGAAAATAAGAACCCAAACCAAAAAGGTTGAGAGTTTTTCCCCTCAGGGGAAAGTGCAAATGAAGTTCCCCACTACCGCAAATATGGGATCTAGGTTCCCACATTTGGGGAGTGCAATGGGTGAGCCTCACCCTGGGAAAAATCACCTTCATGATCATGTTATCACCCCTGCCAGGTAAGTATGGGGCTGAGATTTTAATGTTAGCATGACCCGCCATATCTAGACCTGAACTGCTTAACACCATTCTTCTTCCATGATAGATAAGTAAATCCCTACCATGTTTAACACATTATACAGGTATATTTGATGTTGTTACATTTCACTTTGTTGCATGTTGCAGATATTGCATTTATACAAATTGAATAGCTGTAGTAACCCTGCACGGCACAGCTCTGTTGGCATCATTTTTCCAATAACATGCTAATTTTGTGTCTCTGTCACATTATGATAATTCTCACAGTATTTCAAATTTTATTATTATGGTTATTTGTGATTAGTGGTGTGTGATATTACTATTGTTATTGCTTTGGAGCACTACAAACCATGCCCTTGTAAGACAGTGAACTTAATCAACAAATGTTTATGTGTCTGACTGATCTACTGACCAGCCTTTCTCCATTTCTCTCCCTCTTCTTGGACACCCTTACGCCCTGGGACACAATATTATTAATATTTAGCCAATTAATAACCCCACAATAACCTGTCAACTTTTATATGTAGGGAAAACTTTCACATCTCTCACTTTAAATCAAATGCTAGAAATAATTAAGCTCAATGAGGAAGGCACTTGAAAGCCAAGATACGCCAAAAGCTAGACCTCTTATGTCAAACAGCCAAGTTGTGAATACAAAATAAAAATTCTTAAAGAAAATTACAAGTGCTACACCAGTGAATATGTAAATGGAAAGAAACAAAACAGTCTTATACTGATATGGAGAAAATTTGAATGGTCTGGGTAGAGATCAAACTAGCCACAATATTCTCTTAAGCCAAAATTAATCCAGAGCAAGACCACAATTCTCTTATATTTTATGAAGGCTGAGAGAGGGGAGAAAGTGCAGAAGGATGGTTTAAAGCTAGTGGAAATGGGTCCATGAGTTTTAAGAAGAGAAATCATCTCCATAACATAAAATTGCTGGGTGAAGCTAGTGTTGATGAAGAAATTGCAGCAAATTATCCAAAATATATAGCTAAACTAATAGATGAAAGTGGCTACACTAAAAAACAAATTTGCAATTTAGATAAAACATTTTTATATTGGAAGAAGTTTCCATCTAGGAATTTCATAGTTAGAGAAGAGAATCCCTGTCTTCAAACCTTAAAAGATAGGATGACTCTCTTGTTATGGGTTATGATGAATGGTAACTTTAAATTGAAGCCAATGCTCATTTATCATTCTGAAAATCTTACCATGCTTAAGAATTGTTCTATATTTACTCTACTTGTGCTCTAGAAATGGAACAGCAAAGTTTGGATGACAGTATATCTGCTTATAGCATGGCTTAATGAATATTTTAAGCCAACTATGAAGGCCTACTGCCGATTTGCTTCAAAATATTACTGTTTATTGTCAATACACCTAGTCATCCAAGAGTTGTGCAGCTGATGTATCAAGGCGTACTTTTGACTTTCAAGTCTTATTATTTCAGAAATACATTTTGTAAGACTATTTCTGCCATAATGAGATTCCACTAATGGATCTGGGCAATCTTCTGGAAAGGACTTACCATTATAGATGTAATTAAGAACATTTATAATTTATGGGAAAGAGGTAAAAATATAAACATTAGCAGGAGTTTGAAAGAAGTTGATTCCAATTCTCATGGGTGACTTTGAGGGTATCAAGACTTCAGTGGAGAAAGAAACTTCAGATGTAGTTTATAAGCTTCAGATGTAGAAATAGGAAAAGAGCTAAAATTAGAAGTGGAGGTTGAATCTGTGATTGAATTACTGCAATTGCATGATAAAACTTTAACAGATGAGGAGTTGCTTCTTATAAATGATCACCAAAAGTGGGTTATTGAGATCCACTACATTTCTGGTGGAGATACCATGAACATTGCTGAAATAACAACCAAGAATTTAGAATATAACTTGAATTTAATTGATAAAGTCGTAGCAGGGCTTGAGAGAGTTTAAGTGACTTCAGTTTTGAAAGCAGTTCTATTTCCAGTGTGGGTAAAATGTTATCAAACTGCATCATATGTTACAGATAAATATTTTGTGAAAGAGTCAATCAACACAGCAAACTTCACTCCTGTTCAACTTTACAAAATTGCCACAACCTTCAAGAACCATCACCCTGCTCAGTCAGCAGTCACCAATATTGAGGCAAGATGTTTCACCATCCAAAAGATTATGGCTAGCTAAGGCCCAGATGATTGTTAGGATTTCTTAACAATGACGCTTTTGTTTGTTTGTTTGTTTGTTTTCAGATTCAAGAGGTTTATATGCAGGTTTTTTGTATGGATATATTGCATGATGATGAGGCTTGGGTTTCTATTAAGCCCATCATCCAAATGGTGAGCATGATACTCAATAGGTAGTTTTTTCAACCCTTGTGCCCCTCCCTAGTTAAGGGGTTCCCAGTATAAGTTGTTTCCATTCTTATGCCCATGTGTTCCCAGTGCTTGCAAAGTATGTGTTTGACGAAGGACTAACATCTAGAATCTATAAAGAATGTAAATGAATTGACAGGAATAAATAAAGTATTTTTAATTAAGGTATATACATTTTTTTAGACACAATAGTTTATAGTATGATATAAACATAAATTATATATGCACCAGTAATCTAAAGATTTGTGCAACTCACTTTATTGTGACATTTGCTTTATGGTGGTGGTCTACAGGTGAACTTGTAATATCTTCATCGTATTTCTGTACTTTAGATATTCTTTGTATGCAGTGTATAGAAGTCTCAACTGATAAAATAGCATTACTTCAAATGGAAAACAGTCACTTCATCAAGAAAATAATTTTTAATAGAAGCTGAGCCATTTCTGGATTCATCTTTGACCTACTAGGTCCTGATAATCCCTAAACTGCTTGCTGAGTTAACTTTTATTCTCAAATTCTTCTAACTACTATTCATTGAAATGTTGGTATAATTTATACCACATCCTGTGGTGCTATAAATTCTCATAAATATGAACTGAAACTTTCAAATGAGTTCTCCAGTTGACCAATTTACATAGAAGTTTACCATATTTTTTGAGGGCAATGACATGCTATGTAGGTCCATGCCACTTCTATTTAACCTTATAAGTTCTTTGGATATATCAGAATGTTCCCTTTTCATGATGGTGCTGAAAATTGCATGACCAACTGTAGAGTGAAAAAGAAGTTTTGATATAATTCATATTTCAAATCTTTGGGAATTATGTATATTGTGTTTAAGACAGATCTTCCTCTCCTTTATTTAATGACAGCTGTTTTGATCTGACTGAACTGGTTAAACTTATAAGAGAAAAAAATTCATTACCAGGCTTTGCTTTTACCTATAAACTACATACTTATAAAAGGAATTTTCAAACATAAATTCTTATGAGAAAACATAATTTAATAAGTTGTAATGTTCTTCTATTTTATTTTAATAAATTTTACATTTGGATTAATCAAAATGAACAAAAGTAGACAAATATATTTAAATCAAAAGGTTTTATGTTACAAATGTGGACCTTGGTCTTGTTTAAGGAGCCTAAGAAAGATACCATATACACTAACAAAGTTCCTAGCTTATGTTGTAATTAACATCTCAGTACACAATTTTGAGAAATTATAATGCTACATGTTTTACTGGAGGCTATAATTTCAGCTCAATATAAAAACCTTTATCACTACTTAGAGACATAATTTCAGAAATGGTCAAATTGAAGAAAATAAATTAAAAAAATCATAATTTATAATTATTGGAAAGGCAAGATAAATTATTGATTGAAAATATTTCTTTTAAAACCAGTAATATAATTTATTGCAAATAGATAATATTATAGGGTCAAAATTCATTCACATATATAGAAGATATACTGTAATTGAAAGCCATTTAACACTTTTGTTATGAACTGAATGTTGATTCCATTCAAAATTCAGATGATGAAACCTTAACTTCAAAATGATGATAATAGAAACTGGAGCCTTTGGGTAGTCTCATAAATGAGATTAGTCTCCTTATAAAAGAAACCCTAGAGAGCTATCTTTTTTCACCATGTTAAGATAAAATGAGAAGTCAGCAGTCTGCAACCCAAAAGAGAGCCCTCACCAGAACCCAACCATGTTGGCACTCTGCTTATGGACTTCTACACTCCAGAACTGTGAGACATGCATTTCTGTTATTTGTAAACCACCCAGGATACATAACTTGGTTACAGTGCCCCAAATTGCTAAAGACAAAAATCAGTAATGAGAAGTGGAAGTGTTACTATAACAAATACCCTAAAATATATGAAAGTGGTTTTGGAACTGGGTAATTAGTGGAAGCTAATGAGTTTTGAGGTACATGCTAGCAAGAGCCTGGAATGCTTTGGATGGAATTTAAAATCCAATTCTGGTGAGGGCTCAGAAAACAAAAAGAAAATAAATGTAGAAAAAACATTCATCTTCTTAGAAAATACCTAAATAATAATGAACAAAACATTGATGAAAATATAGAAAATACAAATCACTCTGTCAAGATCTCAGTATAAATGAAGAACATGTTATTTAATAATGGAGAAAAGGTGATCTTTATTATAAAGTGCAACAAACTTGAGTGAATTGCGGTTATGTTCTAATGCTTTGTGGAAGATAGAACTTGGTGCAAATATTTGGATGCATAGCTGAGCAGATTTCTAAGTAACATGTTGAAGGAGAAGTTTGTTTTTCTCTGTGTCCTTGTAGTCAAATATGAGAAAAGGAAAGTGATTTGAAGATAAAATTATTTAACAGAAAGGAAGCAGAACATAAAGATTTGGAAAATTCTTTACATAAGATTTTCAAAAAGAAAAAAGTGTGTTATGAAGAGAACATTAAGAATGTAGTGGAACCTTAGTGACTTGATTAGTATGAGTGTGAACCATGAATTTAATACACAAAATTCAACAACAGAAATGGAATTACATCAGCAGAAATACTGCCAGGTGAGATTAACAAAAACAAAGATAATGGGAAAAATTAAATAAGAGTTTTAGACATCTTAAACCCTACAGGACTGGACAATAGAACTATTTAGCTGTGAATGAGCACTATTCTTCAGAACAAAGGAAGAAGGACCCCAAAGATGTTTCAGAGATTATCATATTTGCTACTCACACCAAGAGACCAGAGTGCATGGGAAAAAGGGGCAGAACTGCCTTTGATTTCAAAGGTCAGAAAAAGCTCCCAGAGGATCTTTAGGGGGAGGGAAATCCAGTGAACCCCTAGGTGGTAACCTCAGCCCTGACAAAAAAACTGTGATGTGAGTGGGGCCACTGTAGAGAGTGATCCATTGGCAATGCCCCACTGAGTAGTGAGGGGATGTCTGAGAAGTGAATTATCAAGTCAAAGAGATTTACTCTTGAGTCTTAATGTTTAAAAGCATTTACCTTCTTAGGTTTTGGATTTACTTGGGACCCATAATTCCTCCTCTTTTTCCTATTTCTTCATTTTGGCATGGAAATGTTTATCCTGGGGCTGTCCCACAATTGTATTTTGAATGTGCATATTGTTTGGCTCAACAAGTTAACAGGTGAAGAGAAATTTTGCCCAGAATAAGCTGTATCTTGAATCTTACCCATATTTGTCTTAGGTGTTACGTAGATGAGAATCTGTACTTTAGATTAGAGTTGAGGCTACAATTAGTTAAGACTTTTGGATTTGTTGGGATGGACTAAATGTATTTTGCATGTGAGGGCATTAATTTTGAGACATCTAAAGAAGAATGTTATGGACTGAATGTCTGTGTCTTCCCAAAATGTATATGTTGAAATTCTAACCCTCAATATGGTGGTGGGACTTTTGAGGGATGATTATGTCATGAGGGTTATGCCTCATGCAAAGGATTAGGAGAGCTCTGTCACTTTTTTTGCCATTAGCATATGCAAAATGACATCAACCTTCAATCTGCAAAGGACCCTCACCCACTCCAGACCATGCTGGCACACTGACTTTGGATCTTCAGCCTCTAGAACTGTAGAGAATAAATTATTGTTGTTTAAAACCACTCTGCTTATGACACATTTCTATGGCAGTCCTAACTGAGACACTACTCTAGAGTATAATCCATACCATATTCTTCTGACTCTTTCTGTACTTCTGTCACACTGGACTCTATTCTGTTACCAAATATGGTAAGGTGATTACTGCACCATGGTTTTGCCATAGATATTTTTCTTGTTAAAAAAAAAATTTCACAGCATACACAGCTTTTAGAAATTTTTTAGTTTATGTATCAGATCATTTCCCTGATATCTGTCTCATTACTTTTTTTTTCTTTTTAAACACATTATTTTTTATTTTTATTTCTTGAGTTGGAGTCTCACTCCGTCACCCAGACTGGAGTTCAGTGGCTGCTCTCAGCCACTGCAGCCTCGACCTGCTGGGCTCCAGTAATCCTTCCGCCTCAACATTCCAAGTAGCTGGAACTACAGGCACACACTACCATGTCCGGCTAATTTTTTTTTGATTTATTGTAGAGATGAGGTCTCGCCAAGTTGCCCAGGTGGATCTCGAACCCGTGGGCTCAGGCAATCCACTCACCTCAGCCTCCCAAATCTCTAGGATTTACAGGCTGAGCCACTGAACCCGGCTTAAACATTTATTTTTAATTAACGAATACTAATTGTATATATTTATCAAGTACAAGTTTATATTTTGATATATGTTTACATTATGGAATTATTAAAGCAAACTAACACATTTATCATCTCACATATTATCATTTTGTTTTTGTGGTGAGAATACTTAAAATTTACTATTGTAGCAATCTAAAAAAATCAAAACATAAGAGTAGAGAGTAGAATGCTGGTTCCCAGAGGCTAAACGTTGAGGATAGCAAATGGGGAGGTGTCATTCAAAGTGTCCAAAGTTTCAGTTAGACAAGAGGGATACGTATCCAACATAGTAAGGTGACTACAGTAAGGTGACTACGGTAAAAATAATTTATTGTATTTTTCAAATTTTCTAATTCAAATAGGTAGATATATTATCTGAATTCTCAGCTTTTAAAACACGATCTAGTAAATGATAGATTTTAATAAGTAATTTTAAGCTAAATGACTTGTTTACACCTTGACCTGACCACTTTTTAAAAAAAATTATCTCAGTAATTTTCATTTCTCTCCTTGGCTATATCAGATACTTGAAAAAATAGTAATTATAACAAAACCAACAAAATAACAAAATATATATTTTTATTTCAAATGACATGTTCTATTGTGTTCTAAGACTGGACTGTCTTCGAGACAAAGAAGACTTAATTATTTTATATCATATTCCTTTGAGAACTTCTGAACTTTATTTTAAAATTACATACTTCATTTTCTTTTTGCTTGCAATTTTATCACTCCATAGAGTCTAGATAGAGTGTCTAAATTCTCACTTATTCCACATGGGTCTAATTCCATTACATTTTTGTCCTGTGTCAATTAATTTTCTTTTCTCAGATAATAAATTTACACTCTCATTCCTCTTCTGAGCTGTTAGACATGTTCAGTATGGAACATTCCATTAAAATGAAATGACAAATTGCCCTGTAGCACACAAATTTTCAAAGACTGTTTGCTCTGATAATATAGTTCCTACAACTTTATTTCTAAAGTAATGCATGTACACAAAACACATTATTAATTTTGTGCATTTACAAACTACACATAAGTTAAAAGTGATGTCATTGTTCCATACATATATCTAGGATTTAAAGTGATTGATTAAATTCTGTTTAGAATTTTACACAGAAGTACAGTTTGTAATCACATTTTATATCCCTCTATGCAGGATGTAGTTTCCTAAATCATATTCCATTGTCATGAGCATGTTCATCTTCCAAACAGAACTCACTGACTGAAAATAAAATCAAGTCTGCACATTTTAGGATATAAATTTTTGAGATTACTGCAGTTGGTATTATATATCTTTCTTGTACTTGAGCCTTTAGATCTTGCTGTTTTTACCACTATTGTGCTTGCAAGATTTATGCTTCTGTATACTTTGTTTATATTCAGCAGCTAAGTATATTTTGTCCTGTTATCACATTTTAACCTGTAATTTATTTCAAAAGTACAAGAAAGGTTTTAAACATAATTATAGTGTAATTTCTTTAAATTTTGCTAAATAATCATCCCAAATGGGAAAAATCAAAATTAAAAATGCACACACACTTTTTTTTCAAAAATACATACTTAGGTAGTGTGTTATGTTAGATTCATCCTTATTTGAAACTGTAATTTAATTATAATACTTGCAAGATTACTGTCAAGTTAATTGCTTACACATATACTTACAATCCTTACAAATATTTTAACTTTTCAATGTGTTAGTTTCTTTTAATTTCTAATGATTATAGTTGTAATATCTAACCTGGTTAATATAATCTATTAAACCAATGTATGCAGATAATACCCTTTAAAGCTTTTTAATATTGGTTCATTATATTATTATATTTTTAAAACCATTCTATATTGTTGGATTCTTATAGATAATTGTTTGAGATAAAATGACAAAAATAGCAGATGTTTTGTTGTCCATGTTTTTTATAAAACTGATTAAAAACATATTTAACAAAATAAATCATGCTGTAACATTACAACAGTTCTCTCTAATCGAGTTGTACATACACACATCAATTTGATACTGCAATTTCTTTGTGTTTTCTGTTTCTTCACTTGTAAGTTGAATCTACTGATCTACAGAACTTCTAAGGTTTCTTCCAGCCCTTATCTTCATATATTTAATGTAATTATGAAATATATGGAATTGAGGATGCCACAAATTACACAGATCCTAGCTTAAGACAGATATATGACTTTTAAATGTAAGGAGAACAACAATGGGAGAAACTGTCAAAAATAAAGCTATGTTAGAGGAAAAAAATTGAATAAAATTTTAAAAGAACTAAGAAGTACAGAGGTCAAATGAATGAACATTCAAATGAGAAGAATAGAAATTGATACAAAAGAATTAGTCAATACAATTTCCGTAGAAAAGCCCTAAATATCAAAGTGGGCTCTATCAAAGGGTGTGTGTGAATCATGGCAAAGTGAATAAGTCAGGAGGCAGCCATGTGGTAAAAATTTCCCATCTGAATTTATTCTGTTTAAATTTTACTTTCTTACCAAAGCATATTTTTCTTATTACATTATTTCTTCCAGAAAGTAGTATTTTTACTATCTCATAAGGAATGGTTTGAATGTGTTTCCTCCAAAATTCAGGCATTGCTCTTAAGTAGTGGGCCTGTAAAAGGCGATAAGGCCATGAGTTCTCCCCCTTCATGAAGAGTATTGGCTGCCTTTATCAAAGTGTTTGACAGAGGAAGTTCACCTCTCTCTTGCTTTTTACCTTCTTCCGTTTGAGGCTGCAGCAGAAGGCCCCCAGCAGATTCTGTGGCCTTAATCTTGGACATCCCAGCCTCCAGAACTGTGAGAAAATACATTTTTGTTTTTTGTAAACTGCCCAGTATCAGGTATTTTTTATAGCATCATAAAACTGAGACACAAAATGTAAAATTATTAGTCAAGTTAATAATTCTTTTTTTTTTTTTTGAGTTGGTGTCTCACTCTGTCACCCAGGCTGAAGTGCAGTGGCCGCTCCCGGCCACCGCAGCCTCGACCTGCTGGGCTCCGGCGATCCTTCCGCCTCAGCCTTCCAAGTAGCTGGAACTATAGGTGCGCTACCACACCCGGCTAATTTTTTGATTTATTGTAGAGATGAGGTCTCGCTTGCCCAGGCGGGTCTCGAACCCACGGGCTCAGGCAATCCACTCATCCA
Organism: Tarsius wallacei; assembly: GCA_963574415.1. Lineage (NCBI taxonomy): Eukaryota > Metazoa > Chordata > Mammalia > Primates > Tarsiidae > Tarsius > Tarsius wallacei. The sequence continues at coordinate 12,602 of CAUYQG010189937.1, read as the reverse complement.
CTCACCTCAGCCTCCCAAGGCGCGGGATTACAGGCTGAACCACCGAGCCCGGCAAGTTAATAATTCTTATTCATCAGTTATATTTTTATTTATAAAATCTCAGGATAGACAATTAATTAAATATATTTGAATTATAAAACATTCCAATGTAGGTTAACCATATTAAAAGTATAAAAAGCACAACATTGATTCCATAATATTTTGTAATTGTACTTGAAGTCATCGAAAAATTTTCTTAAGTATTAGAATTCAAGTTCCTCATTTAGTTCAATGAAACTATCATTCTAAAAAGCCTTTACAGGCATGTAAGTCCAACATTTCAATAACTCATTTAACATTTGTTACTTTATGATCCATGTTTCAAAGACCTCAAGAGAACTGTGAAGTTCCACAGGAATACTCTCTTGATTCAAGGAAATAATGTTACCCTGACTGAGAGAAGATAGAAAAGAGCCTATCAATTTAGTCACGTACACTACACATAGTAAAACAGTACTCATGAAAACACAGAACTGGATTTATATTTTTAAAAATCTACATCTTAAATTTTGAAAAAAGAGATTGAGTAAAATCCAAGAAGGTATAGCTCAACAAAATGACTTGTTACCTTTGACAACCAAAGCATAGATACAATAAATCAATGGAAATTATTTATTGGGCATGATTCTTCATTCTGTGTATATTGACTTTTTTCTCCTTCTCAATCAACCATTTGTCAGTGATCTGTCACTTTAAGACTGAATAAGAGATTAGGGTTAAGACAAACATAAGAGTATACATTTGCCCATAAATGTCACCAAATAAAATCTGGGGGAGCTAGTAAAAGCTGCCCGACTCTATCTGGGAAACAGTCTAGAAGTCTTATTGAGGTACAGCGTAAATAAATACAAACAATGCAGTCAGTGATACACTTTTATTATAAATCCTGAATAATTTTCAAGCTCAATTAAGTCATGGACTATTTCCATAATGTCTTAAGGAAGCAGTGCACGGGTCTTGGCAGTTTATCATTCTCTTGTGATGCTTTTCATTACTAGTTACCTGAGGAGAGCTAGTTTCTTGGAAATAACTATTCCCATGAATGGCTTATTATCTTTTGAAAGATGGATGTGGCAACTAACCATTTATTATTTTGATGCTCATTTGATGTGAAAGATAGAAATTAGGAAAATGTAAATTGCCAAACAATTCTCCAAGGATAAGCAAGTATTAATAATTTCAGGCATATATGAAAAGGTTTCAAAACGTTTTAAAACTTGTATACCCTGAAGAGCTTTGGAAATTAAAAAAGCTACCATATATGAAATACATAGATTGTTAATAAGGTCAACAAATATTCAATCTACTGTTTGTGGAGCACTATATTAAATCTAAAGCTGATGTGTTGCATATTCTATAAAAGAAAAAGACATACAAACGCTGTGTTCCTCCGATGTATTCTCAGCTTTAGAGAACTCCATCACCAATTTTCTCTTATCATCACACTCTTGATTGGGTTTTGTTTGGAGGAAGGAGTAATGGGTCAGAGAAATTGACTTATTTCTTCCCCATCTTTCTCTACTCCAAGTCCACAGATTTGCTCTCTGCTGCATTATTCCACAGCTATCCATTTTGCCTGTCTACCTTGATGCCTTTAATTTTTCGTTGGACTTTACTGACACTACTCTCTTCTTGTCCTCTCATATGCAGGAAGGCTTTCTTTGATTGTTTCTTCCTGGTGTTTTAGTATTTTTTTTTGTCTGTCCCTTTAATTGTCTCCATACTTAAGTAAAAAGTTTATTTAAAAAAATATTCTCGTGACCCGCCTGGGCAACTTGGCAAGACCTCATCTCTACAATAAATAAAAAATTAGCCGGGCGTGGTAGCGCACGCCTGTAGTTCCAGCTACTTGGAAGGTTGAGGCGGAAGGATCGCCTGAGCTCAGCAGGTGGAGGCTGCGGTGGCCGGAGCGGCCACTGTACTCCAGTCTGGGCGACAGAGTGAGACTCCAACTCAAAAAAAAAAGAAAAAAAAAATTTCATTATGATCTAGGGTGACCCTTCTGTCTATTTCTAGGATCATAATAAATATAAAGCAATCTAAAAATATTTGCAAATATTATAATTGAACAAATAACACTGAATATTAAGAGTTCGCTAAAGAGAGAACAATTTTTTAATAATATGAGAGTTGGAGAAGTATGAATTAAGGAGGTAATATATCAATTGGGTCTTGACGCCTAGATTGGAGTTCAACAGCTATTTAAAATCAACTAACTTCTTAAGGAAGTTTATATTGGGTTACGGATGTAACCAAATATCTCTTGAATAGAACATTATGATTTTTCAGTGTACTTAAATTGAATTAAGTGATATAGGTGAAAATCCATGAAGTCACTACACAAGACAAAAACCAGACTACTTTAAGAGTTCCAGCAAACTTTGTGTTCTTCCCCAGCCATAACTCCCTCTTGATGTAACTTGTACCTCTTGTTGATGTAACTTATTTTCTAACTTTTGTGACAATATTTTTTGCAATATTTTATAATTTTATTCCATTATATTCCACCCAGAAATATGGTTAATTTTGTTTGGTATTGGACATGAAAACTTATGACATGTACAGTGGAATGTTTTTTCTTAATACTGAGTTTTAAAATTTATCCATGTTTTTGTATAAATTATTTATTCTTATTGATATTTATTATGCCACTTATTGAGTAGACTTAAGTTACCAATTTTATTGTTAATAATTATGTTGTTCCCTAAATTTTGTTATGATTACCATTTTATTATGAATATTCCTATACATGTATTCTGGAAGATGTAGAACTGAGTTCAATGGCTCATTTGGAGGGCATGCACATATTTATCTTCAGGACTATTAAATACATTGGTTGCATTGAAACATAGGATAATATTCTGCACCATCATCAGAACCAAGCATTATTAGATACAGGATAGCATGGATGACCTAGTGAAAGCTCTTGACCTGGCATCTCCAACATCATTCATTGTTGTAACAAGAAGGAAACCAAGGTTCTAGAGTTTTTACTCAATTCTCAAACAACCATTAATTGGATAGCATGTAAGTCCCTTACCTTGAGCTAGCCCTTAACTTACACTTGTGACCAGTAGAAAAAGTATCCATATGCTACCTAGAAAGTCTAGAGTTAGACAATAAATAATGAGAAAAATACATTAAACGTGTATTGTATGATATCTGATGAGTGATAACTGCTAATAGTCAAATAGATATTGAAATATTGATTGCCTGATCAGAAAGTCACTGCTTAAGAAGAAATATCTTTTAGCAGCATGTTTCCAACAAAGGAAGCACTAAGTATAAAGATTATGTGTCAGGGCAAACAGGATGGTGACATGGGGTAGAGTAATTAAGGCAGAATGTGATGGTAGGAGATGAAGTCAGTAAATAACTAAGGACCAGATTAGATATTTAGTTTCTATTATAAGAGTAAAGGGAATACTTTGGAGATTTCCAAGTAGAGAAAAGAGACTAGCATAAAATGAATTATATTGTAGAAGATAATTTCCATTGACTTGTAAGAAGGAGATTTAATAAAGGATAGATAATGGCAGCAGACAGATGTTATTGAGAAACTATTTTCACAGTTCACGTAAGAGATAATAGTTGGATATGCAATAAACTTGAAGGTGAAGTAGAATAGATTTTCTAATAGCTTAGAATGGTGTACATAAAAAAAGTTGATGGTGACTCCGTGTTTTGAAGTTTTAGAAAGTGAGTTAATGATTACACAAATGACTGAACAGAAAAATCACTGGGGTAGAAGCAGGGTTGGCAGAATATAGATCAAGAATTCTGTTCTACTTGTTAAAGTTTGAAATTCCTATTTGACATTCAAGGCAGCTGCAAATGAGTTGAATGTTCAGGAAAGAGATATCAGCTAAAGATATAAATTTTAGTCTTGTGTCCATATTTTGGTCACAAGGAAGGATTTTATGAACTTCTGGTGAGAGTATAAATCAGTACATTCGATATAGAGAAAAAAGAAGTACATATGCCATGTCATCTTATAATAACTCCCATCCCCTACCACCTAAAGCAGAGATTGTGTGGATAATTTGGGAATTGTGGAAAAAGAATGAGGAGGAAAATCACATCTAGAGCACATTATCAAGTTAAGTAATGGTACTCTAGGACAATTCATTGAGATGAAACAAAGGGGAAACATTTATCCATAAGCTCTAGGAGTTTCATTTTTTAAAGGATGCTAACTCCCACTATGCATTTATGAATACCAAGATAAATCACTACAGCAATCCACACAACATTGAGAAATTCCAAGACACAAAGTGGTCTTGCTGGTGACTGAGGTCATATACTGTCACTTTTATCTTTATGATATTGACCAACGTCTACATAAAACTGGTAAACAAGGCCCTGGCTGGTAAAGGTGAAATGATTTGCAGTAGTATAAGATTCAATATACTCTCTCATGTTGAAACTATATTCCTCAGTTTATATCCTGGAAAAACTTGAACCCATATATAAAGTGTACATTCATAGCATAGTTTCTGAAATAGCAAAAAGCCCCACAAAAACTAGGAAAAGCTAAATTACAATATATTGAATAAAAAGTAACTGTGTAAAGGAAACTGTGTTTTAATATTTTCATATAATGCAATACTTGCATCAATAAAGATGGTTATCATAAGTGTTAAATGAAACAAAATAAATCAGGAGATAATGGGCACATTTTTAACTTAACAATATAGAATTATTATTAAAATGTGTCTACAGATAAGTGAACATGTGTCTAAGTTATAAATAACTACAGATATATGTTAGTTAACACATTTTGAGTCATTCTTTTCTCTATGAGAAGAGAAAGGAATTTGAATCAACATTTTAATTTCTAACTGTGTGGTATATACACCAAGAGTTTTTGTTACTATGACTTTTTTATATGTATTGAAAATAAAATAAATAACTTACCTTGGTTTGAAAATTATATATCTCTGTTATGCAGAATACCACATGAATAATGACTGTTGGGGAATTAGACCTTAGCGTTGAAGTTTGAGTCTTCCTTTGAATGTTCTCCAATGCTGCATAAACTATGTTGGTCTGCTTTGTCTCAGTGCTTTAAAACTAAAGAAGACTTACAAACTTTTTGTTTATTTGTTTTGTTTTGAGAAAGGGAAGATGTATAGACAAAAAATGATAACATACAAATGTATGTCGGCAATAAAGCAAAGGATATTGTTCCCTTGAATCAGCTCACCCTTAGTTTAGTTTCAAGAAAATCATCTACTGGAAATATGACCATGTATTTAAGTTGCGGATTATTACTTACACGATGTATAAAGAAAACCACTCCTCACTGGAAGGCCCTATATAGGTCATTATGCATTACAGTGTAGAAATATCTAAACAGGCAACAAGATAGGATATGTGAGTAACTAATTTATTTTCATGTTTACCTAGACTAATCATTAGAGCTAAGCAGTAGGGAAACAATAAAGAGGACAGGCAGGGACCAGGCTTTTTTAGAATCTACTGAGGAGGAGATGACTTAAAAAAACCCAAGGAGGTAAATAAATATTCACATTTTGTCAAGGACTGTTAATACACAAACAGGAGACTATAACAGAAAATAATTGGCTGAAGGAAAGAAGGCCTAATTCCAAAAAGGGTTTCTCTGAAAAACAATATTTAAGCAGAGACTTAGAGAATGAGGAGTTAGTCATTTTGAAGGGACAGATAAAGAAATGTTCAGGCCAAGGAAACAGCATCTACAAAGACCTTAACCAGGAAGCCCATAGAAATTTTTTAATTTAATCTGTGTTGCAAGATAAAAGTGAACCACAGGCCACATGGCCTTTGCTAGAATAGACAGAAAATCAGAAACCAAAATAATCAAAACTAGAATTGCATTTAATTTTGATTGCATTGGGAAGATGGATGCTTTGAGGCTAGAATAAGGCAAAATATATTTGTTTTGTTTTGTTTTGTTTTGTTTGTTCCTAATAAATTATTCTAGCTTCAGCCCATAATAAATTGGAGAGGCAAGAATTTCTCCAGTATATTAATGGTAAGAAGCAAGTGCACATATTCAAGCTTCAACAGCAATCTTGTGCCAAGTGCAAATTATTTTGCCAAGAAAAGTTTGTTTTCAGAAGAAAGTCATATGACACAAACTTTACTCCTTGGGTTAGAGAGTGGGATAAGGCTACCATTCCGATTCTCCAACATTTATTCTAAGTATGTTTTATGCTCTTCATTTCTATTCCATCTTTTCTATTTCTAGAAAAAGTCTATGAAATTTCTCACATTGAATAGAAATCATTTTTGATTGCCCAACAATGTGCTAAACATTGTCTCAATACTATTCTTGGAAGTACTCTAAAGTAGACAATGATATGAGTATGAGGAAACTGAGCATTGGGGAGCTTGAACAATTTATTTAGGGTAGCAGAACTGTAAATCATAAGAACAGGATGTAAATCCTAGTATCTATGACTCTGAAGTTCATGCTTTTTTTATTCTTAAACCATTATATTTACTATACTACTTCTCTGATGTGTGACTCTACCAATTTCTAATTCATTCTTTTTATTTTTTGTATTTTATTTTATTTTAGATTCAGTGGGTACATGTGTATTCATTACGTTGACATACTGTGTAGAGTGAGCATTGGGTCTCAGGTAGCCCATTCCCCAGAAAGTGAAGATTGTGCTCCATAGATAGCTTCTGAACCTGATCTCCTCTCTCCCCACTAATTTGTGCCCCCGGTGACTATTGTTTGCATCTTAGTTACCGTTTAGCTCCCACATTCTTTTAGCAAGTATTTATAACTAGTTAATGCTCTAGTCTTTGAAATACAACACTGAGAAAATTTGTAGAAACCTCTGTACTCATGGAACTCATAGTCTAGTGGGTACACAATAAAATAAGCAAAAAAAAAAAAAGTAAAATGAATAGTGTGTTAGACTGTAGTCAGTGCTATGGTAAAACATTAAGAATGGAGAATGTCTACAGAGCACAGACGGTTTGAAATTTTAATAAAATGGTCATGGCAAAACTCACCAAGAGGAAAGCATTTGACAAAAGACAGAAAGATATAGGGCAAAGCATATCTACTGCCATGTTCAGTAATAACAATGTTACCGTACCTGAAACTGAGTGAGAAAATTACACAGTAGGGGGTGTTTTTAGAGGAATTGGAGTACCCATATGTGTAGGGCTTACAAAACATGGTACAAGCTTTGGGTTTTACAGTTATATATAAATATATGATGGTAATAAAATGAGAATAAATTGGAGCATTTTATACTGAAGAGGGTCAAAATCTGACATAGGTTTTTAAGTGATTAGGAAAGTTGTTGTTTGAGAATGTTTTGAAGGGTACTTGATATAGAATCAGAGATACCTGTTTGTAGACCAGGCAATTACCCAGGCAATACAAAATGGTGGTAAGTAGTGAACGTAGCAAGACATGATCACAATTTAGCTGTATTTTGAACATAGAAACAGTATTTTCTAAGGCACTGAGCAACTTGAATCAATATTCAAATTAAGTCCTAATTTTAAACTATTTAGGAATTTCAATGAAAATTTGTCAAAGGGAAAAAAATATTGCTCTCATTCTCTTATAATCAGAGCTCCTTTCAATTGTTTTAAAATTCTACTGTGGATAGAGAAAACAAGACATGGATTCGGGAGGCAATCACCCACAGTCTAATGTAACTGTTAGATTTATTGACTTAAATATAATATGGCAGTAAATTTGAAAATAAAACAGAAAGAATTTCTGAAAGCCAGGATGTAAGATTTATTTCCTTCACAAAAACAGAATTACTACTTATAAAGTAAAAAAATAAACCAAATGCTTTTATTTGCATTATTGCATTCTTTCATCAAATCTTACATAGTCAATATTGTTTTCACTCTTGCAATTATGGAAAATCATGGCACCTGGAGCTTAAGTAATATTTCTCATGAGACAGCTAATATGAGCCAGGAATAAACCCGAATTGGCTGAAAGCAATGATCTTTCCGTTGTACCAGCCGATATTGCTCTAAGAAACTGTAAACAAACCATTTAAATATATTGAAATTGATTTTATTTATTTATGTATTTGTTTGTTTATTGTTGTAAGAGTCTGGTTGTAAATCAAGTTAACAATTAGACATATCGCTTATGACTGGGTATGGTGGCTCACGCCTATAATCCCAACTCTGGGAACCAAGGCAGGAAGATTGCTTGAACCTAGAAGTTTGAGACCAGCCTGGGCAACATAGCAAGACCTTGTCTCTACAAAAATAAATAAAAATAAATAAAAATTAGCCAGGCATAGTGGGGCATGCCTGTAGTCCCAGCTACTTGGGAGGCTGAACTGGAAGGATTGCCTGAGCCCAGAAGGTCAAGGCTGCACTAAGCTTTGATCTTACCCCAACATTCTAGCCTTGGCAACAGAGTGAGACCTCAATTTAAAAAGAAAAATAATAAAATATATATTATTTTTATGCATATACTTATGCTTAGTATGTAAATGATTCCAACCTGTGAATTGACTTCAAATATCTTCATTCTTACAGTGAACATACAAAACTTAACAGATATCTGGTATGATGTTAAAATGAAATAACGATTTTGTCAGAAAGTAAAAGAAACTACTCTCAGAGTGTTTCTAATAAGTATACAGAGGAGATGTATTTTGCCTCATTTAATTTTATAAAACCTCTCTCTGGTACATAATTCAAATTCTTTTTTTGCCCACAGGAATAATGAGGCAGGTATGTATTAATTCATGTCGTAGAGCAAGAATAGGTAGTAATAAAACACTGGCATTTTCTAAATTGCCAGTATAAAGAATTGTCAGAAGAACACGAGTATTAGCTTCAGATTCTCCAAGGGGTTAACCTTTATGTTATCTGTTAAATATGAATTATGTATTAGTTTCTCATATTTCATATATAAAACTTTGTGCCTTGGTCCTGTTTCTTAGGATGACCTTGATGTAATCAGAGATAATAGTGTTCTTTACCAAAGACATTAATCAATAACTTTATAATATGAAGCACTATGAATATTTAATAGCTTCAGCTTGAATAATTCAAATCTTGTATTACTAAAAAATAAAGTCAATTGAGTGACTGAGATTTCTAATTCCTCATAATTCCTATCCTATTTACTACCTATATGATATGCTATTTTATTTATTATTTGATAAGGGCTAGAAATGTATATGTTGGTGATATTATGTATCCTTTGTTCAATTTTCTTGTGTATATAATTTTCATTTGTTATTAATTTCTTTGCTGAAGATAATGAAGATAAGCACTTTTTTGATGAGTTAATTTTTCAAACAAGAGTTCACGTGCAAAGCACTACCCTCAATTAATTTAAAAATATTATTTTAATAGCATACCTTAAACTTTTAATAGAAGAAAACATCAAAGAACTATTTCAAAATAAAAATACAAAATCATAAATAACTAACAAAATTGCATTGACGTCTTATACAAAGAGAAATGAAAACTATAATAATTGCAGGTAACATAGAAACCCAGTATACAACTTACCTCTAAAAAATAGTTTTGAAGAATTTCATTAATATCTAATGTCAATATGAATTATGTAGATAACTCATTAATAAATAGAAATCTTATATATACATATAAATGTGTTACTTTTAGGTGATATACAGCCATTGTATTTTGAAAATATTAAGAAAACTATTAAGATTAATCAATTCTGTTCTTTTTTTAAAGAAAAATTGCCGTTTTTCATGATAGAAAATAAATCTCAAATATATTGTATATAACCACATGATAATCATTCTCTTTCAGTGGCATATTTAATTTTTTAAGCAAAACTTAATTACATCAAGAATCTGTATTTGTTATAGGAATATGAACATACAAGGAATAATAGTTTAGTAAAATAAGTTTTGTTTACATATAAAAATTGATTTTGTGAAGATACTCTCAGAGTACAAATTACGCATGGTGAGCCAATTGTGTATATATCCACTAATTCTTTAAGTTCACGATGATAGATCTTATCACTAGTTCATCTTATATATATATCAGAAGTTTATTTACAAAAAAACTGGAAATCACTGCCAACATACATTATTCTTGAGTTGTAATTTTGTCTTATGAAACTATAATTTTTTAAAAAAATTTGTTTACTTTTCTCTTTCTCCATACTAGATTATATGTTTCATCAGAACAGCTTTACTTCTTATTTATGTTAGTAGATTTGTTTACTTATTTTGAAATTTGACTTTGAAATAAACCAAATAACAATAAAACAAGCATTGTTGTTTATGCATTAGTTACAGTAAAAATAACATTTTTTATCAGTTTTTAGCAAGAACATACAAAGTCAGAAAATGACAAGGTGGTTTTAACTAATGTCTTGATATTAGAAATGTAAGTAAAGAAAGTAAAAATCAAAATAATAAGGGAAAGCATTTTGGATATAGAATCACCTGTGCTTTTCAGGAGAATGAGTTAAAATGCTTACTCCACATTTTGCAGTAATATGTAAGTCAAGTAAGCACACAACAGCTACAAAATGTATTTCTTGGTTTAGCATGAACTAAGCAGTTTATCATTTGTAAAGGGGAAGAAGAAAGAAAGAGATGAGGAGGGAGACAGAGAGATTGGAGAGTGTGTGTGCATGTTTCCCATGAATGTAAAACAGATTAGAAACAATTTATTCTTCCAACTCTTCACTTCTGTTTTATTTCTATAATAAAGAGCAAAACCAGATAAAATAGATTGTTGTATCATTTTTGCTTTCTTATTTTATAATACATAGAAAAATTCAAGATAGATAACTAAATGAACAGATCCATATGTATCAAAAGACACATGCTTACCTCGCTTATCTCCACATTATTGTTTTTATAGAGTGAAAACAAGATCAGATACTTGCTTCCAATAATGACGATCAATAAAGGCAAAACTGACACTTGGTAATGAAAAATGATCCAAATACTCACATGAGACTGTATCTCTTTGTTGCAGGTTTTTGAAAATGGACTATATTGTTTGAGTCATAACTGATGTGTATTGCCATAAACCAAGGATTTCAAGCCAGCTCCATGTGGTGAAGATTATTTTATTTATAACTAAGAGGAATGTCTAAGACAAGTCCTGTGGTAAAAACAGATTTATTGCCTCTGCTATTCACCTGTGTTATTTCTCCATATATTGCCACTGACATATATTATCCATTCTTCACAGCAATGGCTTTGCTGTGGTAAATTAAATATCTCATTGTCCTTCTCTGTCCATTTTACATTATAATGTTTCTGGGTAGACTTTTACAGTTCTTTCACAGAATTATAGCAGGTCTTTAAACAAAAACAAAGTTAAAGCAAAAATCTTGGGCTCCATTTAAAAATCCCTTTTCTATTTAATAACTTGGATTTTTAAATAAAATATGCTGTCTTCTATCTTTAACAAGATAACACACATGTAGTGTATCAAAGAAGTTATTTAAAATTTTTCAAAAATAAAAGCACAACTAGACTGTAAATAGTCTAAAATAGGTAAAAAAGAGTAAGCACAAAATAAGAAATGTACACTTTTCAAATTTCATGTTCATGATTTTTTTTTTGTATGTTATATTGTATTATGTGTTAGAATAATCATTGATCACTTTCAAAGCTCTGTTTCTTTTTGTGGGCAATGGACAATTTTTTTTTTCATTAGGAAATTATCTTACAATGTAAGATTGTGAATAATAGTGAAGAGTGAATAGATCCAATGTACCCTCAGAGGACTGTAAAATAAGCAAGACATAAAGTGGAAAGGTAAATATATTATTTAAAAGCAGAGATCTTTAAATTCATTATAAGGTACAAGGACAATTTATTGGTATTAAAATATATGAGTATTTTAATTACAGCTTTCTGATTTTGATACAGTCATATATATATATGTTATACTATTTTATTTGATATGTTAATATATCAAGTGTTTGCCTTCATTTGGCAGCATTACCTGTCATTTTTGTGAGTCACTGAATGACTTTCAAAGTCATATACATGATACATGGTGCTAAATTTTAAAAATTACTATTGCACAACATGCATCAATGGACATACAATGCATGTCAGTGACTGTTCCACACATTATCACATGTTAGAAACATATAAGATATAACATTTTGATTTTTTTGTCAAAAATAAGTTCTTCAATGTCCAGAATTACATTGTAATCCAAATATCATTACAATAAAATAATTGGTTCCATGGTTAACAAAAAAAAATGAAAATAATAATAATGGTCATCATCAACATCATCATCATCATCATCATGATAATCAGTAGGGCCATGCATTAGTATAAAAGGACGTATTATGCAATAGAAATATTGATAACTGCATAAATAAAAATAAGCAACTCCAGAAATGAATGTTAATTTAATAAAGAAAAGATTAAAAACTCAATTTATTTATTTATTTATTTATTTATTTATTTTTTTGAGTTGGAGTCTCAGTCTGTCGCCCAGACTGGAGTGCAGTGGCCGCTCCCGGCCACCGCAGCCTCGACCTGCTGGGCTCTGGCGATCTTTCCGCCTCAGCCTTCCAAGTAGCTGGAACTACAGCGCGCGCTACC
>CAUYQG010189936.1:0-21629 GCA_963574415.1 Tarsius wallacei | reverse complement strand
CCTCCTCTGAAGGAGAAAGATCTTCAGGACCACCTGCCTGGTGGACTGGCCCATGTTTGTCAGGGCACTATAAATGAGTGCATCTGTCCCAGGCCCCACCTGTTGCAAGGACCAGATATCATGATGGATGGGATGTGAGTTAGGGTGGCAGAGTCATAAGTGAGTAAGTATTGGGAAAAAAATGTGAGGAACATATATGTACATATTTAGCCATCTCATAATAACTCTCATTCCTATACGTAAGCATATATGCATTTGTGTGCATGTGCACGCGCGCACACACACACACACACACACACACACACACCATATACTCACAATCAACAAGGCAACCATTCCTTAAATCTGTACTTAGGGGTTTGTTTTCCATGCTAGATCTTTTTATTCTCGTCTCCTTGGAGTGCTTTTCTGGCCTTTGACTCTGCCTCTAAAGGGATATTTACCATGCCCCTTTAGAAGGCTCATATCTTAGCCTCATTCTGACACTGAATTCGGCCAACACATCATTTGGTAACTTGCTAAAAGCATCGTCAACACAAAGTAACCACTATGATTGCCACTGTGAGTGGGAAAAATTAGAGACAAATACAGCATCATGCCAGTACAGGGTTCACAAACATCTCGATTAAAAAAAAAAAAAAAAAGCAAGCTACAAAGTTCATGTGACAAAGGAGCCACCTTTGGTCCTAAAGGATGGAGAAAATTGTTTTCAAGATTAACGTGACAGCTGTTATTTAGGAGGCATGGATTTAGGATTATGAATCTTCTAAAAGTACTTCACATGTCTTTCTTTCTCCATCTAATATACTTTATGCTTCAAATCAACCCTATTCTATTTTAGGTTTCGTTATTCAAAAACACCAACAATATAAAGGGGTCAGGACACAGTTAAGCATTTTTATCCAAATATTCATCTAGCTTTTGACAACATCCATGTCAGAAGTCGTGAGATCTTTACCCATTTATGATTAAAGCTCAGTCTATGGCAACAGTTTTCATCTCTTTGCTATAATTATATAATTATTAGCGTCTGCTTCAAAAAAAAAAAAATCCTAACTTGTGACTGGACCAGAAAGTTCTTTGCATCTCCTGTCAGATTTCTGCTGGATGGGGAATGCCTTAGGTAAGGAAATTTAATTTATAGTCAAAAATCCACTTTTATGCACTGCCTCATATGAAGCATTGAGGCCCCATGGAGTACGGAGGGAAGTCCTTTACCGGAAAACAACTGTTGAAAAGAAAGCTTAAGTGCAGAGCTAGCGATGGGGCAGGCGGGCAGGCATTTGTTTTGCCCTGAACTAGGATTCTGGTGTTTGAAGGCCGCGAGAGGGCTCATTTCCAAGAGGAAAAAAAAAGGAAGCGACAAGGAAGACTCCACCCAGGCAATCCTGGTCAGGCGCCTTGTCTATAAATCGAGGGAGAGAGGCGCCAGGTGGATGGAGAAGTCCCCGGCTGGGGACGCAGGTGGCCAGAGGGGAAGGTGGACCCAAGGAGGGCGAAGGCGAGCCCAAGCGGGCTGGGGACGCGGGATGGGTGTCCGGAGGAGGCGGGCTGTCCTCCCATCCATCAGCCCGGGCCAGTGAGCAGGCGATGGCTCAGACAAAGAGGCGCTGGGCTTCCCCGCAGCTGGAGGGGGTCAGATCAGCTTCTGGAAGGGGCTCGCGTTCACCCCGCTCCCTGGGACCCCGCTCCCTGCCGCTAGCTGGCGGGTGCTGTCTCTGTCTCTCTCTGTCGGTCCTCCCCACCCTCCACCCATCAATTCTTTGGGGACGGGTCTGCGGCTGCCCCTTCGCCCAGCCCCCCGCCCCCTTCGGGGCCCGGCCTCGCTCACCCGCGTGCAGGCCGCCCGCTTCGGGGCCGCTGTCCGGGGCGGCGGCGCTGGGCGGCGCGTCCGAGTCGGTGTAGGTGAGCCAGGTGGACTCGGTCTCCCGGGTCCAGCTCTCGTAGTAGCGGGGCTCGATGGCGTCCGCCCGGCTCCCGCCGCAGCCCATCCTCCCACCGCGGGCGCGCTCGGCTGCCGCCCGGCTCGTAGCTCCGGCAGCGGCTCAGCCCCGGCGGCGCAGCCTCGGCCCGCGAGGGGGCGGCGGCGGCGACATCGCTCCCGCGGCCGCCGGCGCCGAGTCCCGCGCGCCCGCCGCCCCTCCCGGCCGCCCCTCCCGCCGCCTCCGAGGCCCGCCCCTCCCACCTCCGCGTCCTCGCCTCCTCTCGGCCTCACGGCTCCCCCTACCCCTCCCCAGGCCCCCCGCTCGCCCGCACCGCACCCTGTTTCGGAGCTCCGGAGCAGGCCGGGGCTCAGGAGCCGCCGGAGGAGGGCGGGGGACCCGCGAGGAGCTGCCGGACCCGGATTACAGTTCCTAGCCTCTTGCACGCCCATCCATCCATCCTCCCATCCATCCATCCATCCTTCCTTCCATCCATCCTTCCATCCACCCACCCACCCATCCATCCATCCATCCATCCATCCATCCATCCATCCATCCATCCTCCCATCCATCCATCCATCCATCCATCCATACATCCATCCATCCTTCCTTCCTTCCATCCACCCATCCATCCATTCATCCATGCATCCTTCCATCCATCCACCCACCTATCCATCCATCCATCGATCCATCCTTCCATCCTTCCATCCATCCACCCATCCATCCATCCATCCTGGGGAGAACTGACGCACTTACAAGGGGACTCTAGGCTTTCTGGCCACTTGTTCCAAAAGCAAGGGACCTGGGAATAACCCCGAAAAACTGACCAGAGAATGTTGCCACTAAGAATAAAGGAGCAGTCAGAGCCTGTCTGTCTAATCTGATTTGAGGAGTAGGGAGTAGGGCCTATGATTTTGGGGAGAGTTGGGCTAGGTGTCACTAACACCCTTTCTGGTTCTGGAACTTCGTGACCCTCTGAACTTTGTTCTTGAAAAAGCAAAGGATAACCACACAGCATCCCCAATGCCTCTCTGGGTGGGACTTGGAGGCATGGCTGGTTTCCCTCCAAGCCCAGGGGTGGCCTTGACATTCCTGTGGTCTACCCCCAGTTGTCAGCTTTCCTTTCCCCCATATACACTCAGTTCATCATGGGTTCAGACCTAAAGCTCAGACGTGGATAGGCCAATGAATTTACCTGTCCCAATAACCCACAAAAGATGATAAAAGAAGGAAACCACCCTTAAAGAGAGGGCTAAAGGGAAGAATTTGGAAGAATAAATCTTCAGTGACCAGACTGTACTAGGATATAATATGGTATTGAATAAGTGTCATAGTCATTCGTTCAATGTGTATTTTTCTAAATTCCTATTATGACAAAACATTGTCCTAGTATACATAATACTTACTCAACTCATTGTATACAGGCTAAAGTGTGTGCTGTTTAATAGAGCATATAAAGTATAGAGAATATAGTTTTAAATCTCTTTATATCCTATATAATGGTAGAATGGACTAAAGTCCATTGTCTATACCATTTAGTATGTTACATCTAGTAAGTAGACCAAGTCCAGGGCATTGTCCACTGAATGAATAATAAACTGTTTGTAGTAACTCAGTTCACTTTAGTTATTAAAATTCAGGTTAAAAAGCATCCAGTTTAGGGTGCAGCTGTCAAACCTCCCTCTGGCAGGCTCTAATCAGAGTCCATAGGCAGAAAGGAGCAAAGTTTCATAGAGCCAAGACCAGGGGCTCCCCCTCCTCATGCTGGGCCCAGCACACACTCCCACCCAAAAGCCCAGGCTGGCCTCTCTGCAGGCTTTGTTTCTCCTTTTGAGATGGTCCTGGCAGGTCTCTTCCACCCCGCTTCAGCATGTGAGGTGAAGAAGGTGCAGTTATCCAGGATATGGTGGCTTCTCTGGTCCTTTGGGATTCAGATGCATCCTGTCCATTTTTTCTTCTTCCCTGAATACTTTGGTTTAAGAAGAACCAGCTCTCAGGGAGAGAGACTTTCCAACACATCTCATGGAGCCTGTGCTTCCCCCAGTTCTATGGCAAAGTGCTCCTTTCCTAACCAGTGACTTTGTATTGTCACCATCCAAAAAGCAGTCAGGCCAGGAAGAGCGCCTGAGTTGGAAGATGCTGGGGGAGCTCTAGAAAATGAGAGAAAGCCCTGGAGCTGTACTTGGTGAGTACAGGAAATGAGGTAAACATGAGATGAGGTGAAGCTAGATGGGGGTGGAAGGACCATAGAGAAAGGGAGTTGGACTCTATCCTAAAAGCGGTGGGAAGCATTGCAGGGCTTGAAGGCATGCTCTGCCAGCAGAAGATCTGTAGGAAGTTGTCCCTCTGGAGGCAGGGGGAGAATGGGTGGACAGAAAGGCCAGAGTGGGTTCTGGAGAGAAGTAGGAGGCCTCTGGAGAGAGGGATGATATTGGAGGATGAGGGCAAAATTGCCAATTCCTGAGGAAGGGAATATTAGAGAACAACATGGTGGGGGGGAAAGGTCTGGAAATAGTGTGTAGAGAAGGAATACTGTTTGGGTTGAATTTGAGATGCCTGTGAGACATAATGAGAGTAGTTTTATAAATGCTGGCTTTCATTATCAGATGACTCCAAGTCTGGAACTCAAGAGAGATGTCTCAGCTAGAAAAATAAATTTAAGGCATCAGCATATAAAAGATATCTGGGAAAAAAGTCTCTCCTCCCAAATACTGTGGCCTTTTCTGTTTGTTTGTTTTTCCTAGTATTCAGCCTTTCCAACTCCCACCCTCCACTCCCAGTTCAACCTCCTCTGTCTCCCAGCCTTGCTCCTTTCTTAGGAAGAGCAGTCTGCCCCAGCATCTGACTCCAAGTCTTATATTCAAGACACTGCTTAGCACCATCTTCAGGTACACCAAAGCCTTGAAGGAGGAAGATATCGTCCACATTCAGCACTGAATGGTACCCAGGCAGTAGAGAAGAGTAAATGACAAGCATTTTTTTCTTGTCACATATTCAAATTCAAAGTAAGATATTTAATATCTGTTCCAGTTGGAATGGGGTCAGTTGACATTTGCCAGTTATAGGAGACAGAAATGGAAACCCGAATAAACCAGCACCCCACTTCTGATTCATTTCAGAGATGTTTCAATGACCCTTGTGAATAGGTGCCTCGGAAAAGCACACTTCCAATGTGGCCTTCCCAGGGCTCTGGAAGGAGGAGAGCAAAAATAAGATGGAACAGGAGTGGTCAGGGAGAAAAGACAGGCATCAGGAGAATGTGGTATCACCACAGCCATCATGATGACAGAAGAGGGCACAGTGAAACTCAGACAATGTTGACTTTGAGCTGTCCAGGCAACATCTGAAGGAAGATGTCAGGTAGGCAGAGAGAAAGCAGAGCACAGAGGAGCAGTCAAGACTGAGGTGCCCGAGTGAGTGAGATCCTGGGGAGAGTGTAAGAAGGCTGGAAGAGATTTTGGAAGATGTTTAGCATTCAGAGGTTGAGTACAGAGAAGGAAATTGAGACTTAACAGTCAGAGGAAACCCAAGACAGTGGCTGTCTTGAGAGAAAAGTGTTTCAGCCATATGTACATGATGCAGAGCGTGGAACATGGAGATTGAAAAGTGGACAACAGAATCTAATATTAGGGAGGTCAAGTTCTAGTGTAATGCTGGGAGTGGAGGCCAGGCTGAGGTAGCTTCAAGAGTACAGGAGAGGGCTGGGCCCAGTGGCTCACCCCTGTAATCTGAACATTTTGGGAGGCCAAGGCAAGGGAATCACTTGAGACCAGGTGTTTGGGACCAGCCTGGGCAACATATTGAGACTTTATTTCCACAAAAACAAAAAAATCAAAAAATGAGCCAGACATGATGGCGCATGCCTGTAGTCCCTGCTACTTGGGAGGCTGAGGTGGAAGTTTGCCTAAGCCCAGGAGGTAGAGGCTGTGGTGAGTTGTGATCATGCCTCTGCACTCCAGCCTGGGCAACAGAGTGACACCCTGACTCAAAAAAAAAAAAAAAAGAAAGAAAGAAAGAAAAAGTGCAGGAAAGGCAAGGAAGTAGATAGCAATGTAGCAACTGGAGGAAAAGTCCAAGGAAGAAGTTTGTCTCTTTTTTTAAGTTGAAGAAACTAGATTATGTTTAGTAATAAGGGAGGGATTGAGGACGCTGACCCATGGAGGTGGGAGTGGGGAGAGCCACAGAAGCACGACCAGTTGGGCCCAGGGGCAGAGGACACCTCTACCTGCACTACAGTAACAGGAGCACAAGAGGGGTCTGGGAGGCGTTCAGGCTTAGAACTAGGACGTTGAGAATTTCCCCAAGGGCTAGGTTTTATTTTCTCTACAAAGAAGGAGGGTAAGCCACTGAGAGTGAGGTGGGGAGGGTGTCTCAGAGATTTGAAGGAGTTGGAAAAGGATTCAATCGTTATTCCTAAGATTGGGAGACAGAACATTTCAAGCCCAGATGAGGCAAGTGACTTCATTCTGCTGGTTGTGAAGATGCCTCGCTACCCAGGTGCAAGTTCCAATGAGTCAAATGAAGGAGGACTCCGCCAAAGTCGGGAGGAGGTTTTGTGCCACGACAGAGGAGCAAGAAAGGAACAGATATGGTGGCTGTGGAGCTCAGACTGAGTGGGAGGGAGCTGATGGAAGAGAAGGACATCATAATATCCATGGTCTGGAGGTTGGAGAGCCTTGATTGCAGGGTCCCTTGGACAATAAGCTGGGAGTAGGAGTGAGGGTTGGAGGCAGCAGCAGAAGGACTTCGAAACCCCATTAGAAGGAGCCTTAAACAGTATTGAGATGAGGCAATGACCCATTCGATACCTGGGGGCACACCTGAGGGGCCTGAACAAGAGTCCAGTGGAAACCCATATGCCCATATGTCTAACTTTAAAAGCTGTAAACTCACTTAGCAAGCTTAAGTGAAATATGTTCTATCCTCTTACCTGCTGCTCTTGGCCATCCCTCTGGCTGAAGGGTATGTGCCTGGGGACATGGTCTGCCTTTGTGGGACTTGCTTGCAGTACAAGTAGGTTCAGCACATTTGGAGAAGAGAATTGCAAGGTCTTAGGTACCCAGCAGTGAGGTTAGAAGGGGCTCGGACTCAGGCTCTAGGTGGGTGCATTATGTGGTTCTGGACTCCTGGGCCAGGGGGAGGACCAGGGCTGGAAAACTGGAATAGAGCCTTTAGGGCAGGGGCCCAGAGTAGGAACCCCTCTTGCCAGGTACTGTCTAGTAATTTGAATGGACCTATGAATACAGGAGATGGTTGTCAAGTACTCCCTAGCTCAGGCTGAGAGTGGTCACTCATTCCATACACATTTCTGATCATCTATCATGTATATTTTAAGCTTCTCAAGGACATTGTTTCATTCAGCTTGGAGCCCTTAAAAGGGATTCATTCTATACCTCCATGGAGTCAGCACTCATCCAAAAATGTGTTTAATGAATGAATGACAAGAGGCAATTTGGGGATGTGGCTAAGAGCATAGGTTCTGGGGTATGATTTACTGAGTCTGAAGCTTGGCTCCACCACTTACCAATGGATGGCCTTGAGCTAGGTACTTAACAGTTCTGTGCCTCAGTTTCCTCATCTGTAAGTGGAAATCATTCATTGTTTCAGTGTATTAGTTTATTTTGTATTGCTATAAAGGAATACCTGGGTATTTTTTTTTAAGAGGTTTATTTTGGCTTATGGATCTGTAGACTTTTACAGAAAGCATAATGCCAGCATCTGCTTCCAGTGAGGCTGAAGGAAGCTTACAATCATGACAGAAGGGGAAGGGGAACTGGTGTGTCACATGGTGAGAGTGGAAGCAGGAGACAGAGAAGGGAGGTGCCAGACTCTTTTAAATAGCCTGCTCTGTTCAGCGTGAACTAATAGAGTGGGAACTCACTCATCAAGTCCTTTATGAGGGATCTGCCCCCATGACCAAACACCTCTCGCTAGGCCTCACCTCCAACACTGGGGATCACGTTTCAACATGAAATTTGGAGAGACAAACATCCAAACTGTATCAGTCGCCATGTGTAAAGGGCCTGGAAGAGTGCCTGGCACATAGAAAGCAACCTATAGATATTGCTGTCACTGCACTTTGGGGACAAGGAGCAATGATGAAAACTCTCCCCCTTAAGAAAGACAACCGTGAAATTTTTATGTGTTTTCACATGAGAATAATGTTTGTGAATTTTCTTAGCACACTGTAGAAGTTTGGTAAATGGTCGTCATTTTTCCCCGCCTTCCCTTTTCCCTCCCTTATGAGGTTACTTGCTCACAACTTCCTGCAAGTAGAATTTCCTACCACCATCTCTACATAGTCATTATTGACAGAGCAACTCCACTTTCTCATGGAATCTCTTCTTGCCATAACACCGTAGATTCAGAGAATTTTTGAACCCAGAAAAACTTAGAGAGCAGCTGATCCAGTCTGCCCAGTTCTATTTTACCAAGTAGGAAATCAGCTCAGAAAAGTTTGTGGAATGCCTGAAGTCACAGAGTAAATGTTATCTCTGGCAGAGCTGAAGTTTCAGCAAGGGCTTGGGGCCTCTGGCAGCTAGCTTTGTGCTCTTTTATTTATTTATTTATTTTTTATTTTTTTGAGTTGGAGTCTCACTGTCACCCAGACTGGAGTGCAGTGGCCGCTCCCGGCCACCGCAGCCTCGACCTGCTGGGCTCCGGCGATCCTTCCGCCTCAGCCTTCCAAGTAGCTGGAACTACAGGCACGTGCTACCACGCCTGGCTAATTTTTTATCTATTGTAGAGATGAGGTTTCGCCAAGTTGCCCCGGCGGGTCTCAAACCCGCGGGCTCAGGCAATCCACTCACCTCGGCCTCCCAAAGGTGCGGGATTACAGGCTGAGCCACCGAGCCTGGCTGCTCTGTGCTCTTTTAACTACAACTCTCTAGTTGGGATTGAATTTTCTCCTAAACCTTTATGGATAAATGTAATAAACTATAATTAGTTACATGTAAATATGTAAAATGTAATAAGTTATCTTAAATCATCTGCTCTAAATCTATAGCTTGACTGGTGTGAATTGTTCATTTTTTTTTTCATTAAGTCTGAAAGCAGCAAAAAAATAATTTTTCTAAAAGAGGAGGGTTGCAAGAGGGAACTGGAAAACCTGGGCCAAAGCCATCCAGAGCAATGAAGTAAATTATGTCTGTAAAAACTATTGCAGGGTGGTATTTGTTACATGTCAGGATTCTCAAAATAAAGTATCTATGGCTTTAAGACCCCCTGTGGCAGGTACCACCTCTGGCTGATTTCTATGGAAACTGGAGGAGAGGGTTCAGGGCTTCTACCTCCAAGGCCTGGTGTCTGTGGCCCAGCATCACTGGACTGTACTCAAGCATCATGAGCTATAGAAAGAAGACCTTCAGTGAGGCAGATAATCAGAATAAACAGAAGGCTCAGCGGGAACCTAAACCTGTCTTCAGAATCTGTCACCTGCAAAGGAGTAAAGATATACTCATTGCCTTACAAGTTTCCATTTTTCCAAGTGAAAAGTAGTACAAATGAGGAACAATAGTAGCAATAATTCTGGCCAATGGGGTGCAGACCCTAGAAAAATCTCTTTTGTCCAGAGTGCCAAATCTCAGCCATTACCCCGAGTGCTCCAGATTCTGCAAGCATTCCAGAACTGGAGCACCATGACCCCAGTCTGGAGAACGGTAAAGCATTTTCCATGGAACTGCCTTCCAGGCCCACAGTCTTGGCTAGATGACACATCCTCAGGGATCTACACATTGTGAAGGAAGAGAGCTCAAAGTTAACACACCAAAACACAAAATTGGACTCCTTTCCCCACATCTGGGGGAAAAAGTGTTATTTGACATGAGCCTATTCTCACCTCCCTTGCTTTTAAAGAGTGACAACATGCCCAGAAAACAAATGGTACACCTGGAATTCAGGTGATGCAGACAGATGAGGTAAATAAGACCACAGAGTTTGGTAAATTCTCCCTCCACAAATGTCTAAAACAAATAGTTTTCATGAGAAGAGAGGCCAATTCCTTTGGGTTAATTCTAAAAAGAGTCAAAATTCTTTTGATGACTACAAAATGCTTTCAGAATCTATATCGGTGCCTGGATAATTGTCCTGTGGTTCTTTATCATGCCCCAAATCAAACACAGGCCAAAGCAGTTTCTGATAGTTCCCAGTTTCTTATTTCATTATGTTGCCTTATGGGGTATAACTAGCTCATTGATAAGATGTAATGAATAACGGATTTGTTCTCTCCCAAGGGAATATGAGCCACATTTTACCGGAAATGGCCTGGAAAGGAACATCTGGCAATGACAAAGTAGATTGTTTTGCTTTGTTTTAGTTTTTTAATGACAGAACTGCTTCAAATTGTAGATTGTAATAGAAGAAAAGGGGACTGAATTAGAACTGAAGATAGAACTAGAAAGGCATGTTCCCATTGGAATAATTTCAAGGCAAATTCTGAAAACCCAGGGAAGGTTTTAATCAAACACCCACATAGCATTACATATTCTTAAAGACCTTTAGAACATCATTGTCCACTTTTAACCTGGCACTTCCCAAGTTCCCAAGACTGTCCTCTGCACTTTCTCTTTACCTGAAACAAAGTTGGAGTAACTTGCCAAAGGTTACTATAACTGCCAGAACGAGAAAGGTTGGTACCTAGGTCTCTTAGTCCACAAACGAGGAATCTTACCTTTCTTTAGGAAAAAAAAAGAAGAGCAGCTTATAACTTCTTTCTGAACTTGGAGAAAGAACATTGTCTATGGATTTGAATAGTGCAATTTTTCATTGTTTATTAAGACTAATGGTTCCATTTCCATGCACTAGTTTTCTCTCATTCTTCCCCCACTTTTAACCCATGAAGATTTTGACAGTGGGTTTGGACAATATGTCTTAGTTCATTCCTGCTGCTGTAACAAAATACCTTTGACTGGGTAATTTATAAGTACAGAAATTCACTTCTCACAGTTCTGGAGGTTGGGAAAAACAAGATCAAGGTGATGGCATATTTGGTGTCTTGTGAGAGCTGCTCTCTGCTTCCATGATGGCACCTGCTTGCTGCATCCTCCTACAGTAGAAGGGCAAAAGAGACAAACACCATGTCCTCACAAGGTAGAAGGGATGGAAGGGCTAGCTACTCTCTTCAATCTCTTTTATGAGGCTCTAATCCTATTCACAAAGGCTCCATCCTCACTTCCTGACAGGCTCTGTCTCTTAACATTATCACATTGGGAATTAATTTTCAACCTGTGGGTTTTGAGGAAACACACACATTCAGACCACAGCAGTATGTGCATCTGAAGAGTAGGGTGAGAATCAGCAGGCACCTGTAAGAATATAATCTGATGAAAAGAACTGAAAATAGAACAGATTTAGCCAATGCTTTTGGCAGAAGATTGCTGGTTTACAATGCCAGGAGCCCAGGAGCACAAGGCTTGAGTTTCTAAGGCAAAGCTGGAAGAGTGGAACAGAATATTCTCTTCACCCCTGACCATGGCCTAGAGCATGGAGATAAACTATTTCCTGGGGGTCTTGAAGTTTCTCAGAAATTTTCAGGTAGCACAAAGTAGACAGATCATTGAGATTCCTCCTCTGAAAGAAAAAGAAAAAAAGCACATTCAGAACATTTTTGTTTGCTGTTTGTTTAATTATACCACAGTTAACCTGAACCTCCAATCATTAAAGAGATGTGGTGTCTTATACATTTCCCTTTGTAGAGTTGCTTGTCTACTCAGTCAAATCAGAAAAAAGGTCTTTTTCGTCTTTATGCCACTGCTTCTAGAATGGGGCAAGCTGCTCATTGTCCTTACGTATAAATAAGACTACAGCACAGCAAAGCTCAGAGGAGCAGATGGCAACCTTGACTCATCATGTCCCAGATGCAGGAAAGGGACCACAGTCACTTGCTCTATCAATGCCATTTTGGTTGTTCCTATTATGATTGATGCTTTTGTCAGAGAAATATAGTTAGAGCATAGAGGGGGTGAGACACCGGAAGTCAGGCCCCGTCTCTTAATCCCATCCCCGTTACATGAATGTGGAAATGAAGCTCAGTTTGCTTTGTGCTGGTCTTCAGTCGACAGAGAGTAATTGCCTTATCCTAAATGAAAAACATGACTTCCTGGTTCAAGTAAGTAGGGAGAAGGAAGACCTAGCAAGACAGACAATTATATCCTTCATTGTAATGACCCAGTGAAACACTGACTGCCTCCTGAGTGAGCTGGCAACTCAGGAGCTCATGGAAAAGAAGCCCAGTGGCCCGCTGGGCCTTTCTAAAGCAGAAACTTGGCATATGAGTAAGGTTCCTGGTACACTGCCTGCTAGGGTGTGTTGGTATGGCTCAGCCTGCATTTGGGGGTAGTTAAGGATTAGAATGATTATTGCATTTTTTTCCCTCAAACAAACCTGTATTCAAATAACCCTAATATCTACTTCCCAGTGTTGCTGGGCATGAAAATGTTTCGCACAAGTCCTAATACATAGCAAGTGCTCAACAGATGTTACCTATCATTTTAATATTTAAAAATGTTTTATTCTGGCTGAGCACAGTGGATCATGCCCGTAATCCCAGCACTTTAGGAGGCCGAGGCTTGAGCCGAGAAGTTCAAGACCAGCCTGGGCAACATAGCGAGACCTCGTCTCTACAAAAACAATTTTAATAGTTAGCCGAGTATGGTGGCACGTGCCTGTAGTCCTAGCTGCTCAGGAAGCAGAGGGGTCACCTGAATCCAGAAGGTTGAGGCTGTAGTGAACTGTGATCGTGCCACTGCACTCCAGTCTGAGCCACAGAGTGAGACCCCAACTCCAAAAAAAAAAGTTGTATTCTTGCGATTGTTTTTCCTTGACTTACCTGGGACAATTCGGTCATTTCTCTGTTCTGTCTTTGACATTGCAGGGCTGCCCTTACATGCTGGCTCACAATGTCCTTAAAGTTCTGGCATCCTCAGAGCAAGACAAAGGGTAGGGTCCCCCAGTGGGGCTCTGAAAGTGCAGGAGCCCTTCTCCCTTTCTTTGTGTTCCCAATCTCTGGCCAGAGAGGTGGAACTCACAGGCAGGACCCAGCTTCTGCATGGGTAAAGCTGCATTTTGCACCTAGAGGGAAGTGAGGAGATGGATGGCGATGTGGGGTGGGGGCATCCATCCCCACAAGGGCACCCTTTCTGACACAGTGGATCAGAGGAGCTTTGGTGCACATGGGCACCGTGATTTTGACAATGTATATCTTAGTCCATTCCTACTGCTACAACAAACTACCTTTGTGTAATTTATAAGTGACAGAAATTCACTTCTCACAGTTCTGGAGGTTGGTAAATGCAAGATCAAGGTGATGGCATATTTGGTGTCTTGTGAGGGCTGCTCTCTGCTTCCAAGATGGCACCTGCTTGCTGCATCCTCCTATGGCAGAAGGGCAAAAGGGACAAACACTATGTCCTCACAAGGCAGAAGGGATGAAAGAACTAGCTTCCCAGACTGGGGACATTCAGAGGGAGCCAGCAGCCCTCTCTCCCAGTTCCCACAACGAATATAAAACTCACATTAACACAGCACTTACATGCCCCACCAGCATGATAAACACTTTGAACGTGGATTATCTCATTTAACCCTCACTGCCATACTAGGGAGTAGGTATTATTAAGAGATCCATTTTCATAATAAGAATCCTGAGATTTAAGGAGGTTAAATGATGTGTCCAATATCATCCACAAACACTGAAACCAGGATTTTTTTCTCTTTTTTGGTAGATGGGGGCCCAGGCTGATCTGGAACTCTTGGCTTCAATCAGTCCTCTTGCCTTGGCCTCCCAAAGTGCTGGACTTACAGGTATGACCCACTGTGCCTGGCCCCATAGCCAGGATTTAAACTCAGGTCTATGTGATGCCAAAGTCCATGCTCTTGATCACAATACCAGTCTCCCATTTTAGAGCTGTTCCCATGGAGCTGGCTAGCTGCAAACATCTAAGGAGCTGCTTATGTCACAGTACCGGGTGGAGAGCCTGTGTGGGCCTCTTGAAGGACAACCCCATTGCGGGAAAGCCATATGTGCTGTCCTACAGGTCATGGGAGGAAAATCAGGAATGATTAAGGGACTTGAGGAAAATTTTCCAGTTTCAAATGGTGTCTGTGCTGTGAGTAATCCTATCCAGAATTGAGAAAAATAGAACAGATACCGAAAATAGGATGAAAAATACTCCCTCCATGTCGAGAACTCCCGCATAAACCATCATATGACCAAATCCAGGAACAAGCCGTGAATATAAGAATGTTGATTTGAATGCATTTATTGTCTATGTTGCATGTGGTGTTATCCTGGCGGCACTGGGGGGAAATTAGCTAATAAAAGTTATGTGTGGGCTGATAGAATGTTTGAATTATCTGCATTGTTGATTTTGCTTCCTGATAGAGCCTTTCATATGGCTGAATTAACTGATGTGCATTTCAAGTTCTCTGCTACCAGCAAGCAATTCACTCAATGAATCTCAAAGAAATGCTATCTCACAGGTCAGAAAGCAAGTAATTTCACTCTTATCAAAACATCTCATAACAAAATGGAACTTTAGGATTGTTTTAAAAAAAGAAAAAAATACTGAATAAGCCCTATATTAGAAAAAACAGTGTATCCTTTTGGTCCCTCAAGAATGCATGCGACAGGGTGTGGTGGTTCACATTTGTAATCCTGGCACTTTAAAGGCCAAGACAGAGAGGAGCCCAGGAGTTTGAGACCAGCCTGGGCAACATAGCAAAACCTCATCTCTATAAAAAAATGTTTAAAAATGAGCCAGGTGTGGTGGCGCATTTCTTTAGTCCCAGCTACTCAGGAGGTTGAGACAGAAAGATTACCTGAGCCCAGAAGGTCGAGGCTGCCAAGAGCCATGATCATGCCATCGCAAAGCCTAGGCAAAGACCCCCAATTGAAAAAATTAATTTTAAAAAAGGATTCATGCAGATATTCGAGGGGGGAAATAGTGGTGATTAAAAATTAAAGAAAAGTAGGTGGTGGCAGTAAGGAACAGAATAAAGTTAAACTGTTCAAATATATCTAAATCTACCTGGACAAAGGCTTGGGTGGACTCTATTTGCTTGAGAGACTGAGAATCCTTCTAGGAGGAAGATTTGGGGAAAGCAAGCTTGCCTACAAAACAAATCCTTCGCCATCAGAAAGAGGGAATGTTCTTAGTGTAGCCTAGTGCTGGATGTTCACACTCACTTCCTGCCCCACTCATGTCCCAGTCCCCACCCTCCCTTCTCCCATGAACTTGTGCCAAAATCCCATAGCAAGAAGGAGCCTGTAAGCAAAGCTTAAAAAAATAATGTCACTCAAAGCTCTTTGATGTTCCTGCATAGATTTCATTCCTCTGGTTCTCTTCTAAACAGATGGAGTATGTACAAAAATAGGACAGAAATGTGCTTTGGCATCTCGACGGCTCTGCATCCCAGCAGGAGACTGTGGTACCCAGAAGGAGTGGTGACACCCAAGGAAGTAAGAGGGGTTCCCAGAAGAAAGCCATGTCTGGTGCAGAAACCATGGTTACAAGTTTGGATTCTGTTTTAAGAGAAGTAAAAAGTATTTTTATCAGGAGAGAGAATAATCTGGGTTTTAGTTTTCAGAAGATCACTCATATAGAGAACCAATTTAAGGAGCCAAGAGAAAAAGGAGGGAGACCAGCTTGGAAATGGTTGCAATTGTCAAGGCAAGAGATGATAGTGGTTTATAGACAAAGGTGTTAGCAGAGAAGGTTGAGCAAAAGGATAGAATCGAGGCATGTGGTGGAGGTGAAGACAAGAAGTCTTGATGATGTTTTGAATGTCGGGGGGTAAGGAAGGAAGAGGGAGAAAGCAAAAATTACCTTCTGATTTTTGCTTGTGTATTTAAGTTGGTGAGGAAGACTTAGTGAGGAATAAATTTGGAAAACAAAAAAACCAGGATTTCTGTTTTGAGATTTTAAGTCAAACATGCCTGGGAGACAAGAGGGTAACTGGATAGAGAAGACGAAGGCTCAGAGGATGATCAGTGCTGGAGTCAAGAACCACAGGGTGAGATTCCCTCAGGAGACAGCAGTGAGTACAGAGAGGCAGAAAGAGGATGGCCTGAGAGTATGCTCTGAGGAAACCACTCTTGAGAAAATGAGCAAAGGAAAATGAACTAGAGAAAAACCAGGAAGGAGAAATCAGAGACGTGGGAGAAAACCAGAAAGGTGTGGTGTCACAAAAGCAGAAGAGAATTTGTCAGGAAGTGAGTATTCAGTTTTGACTAAGGCTGCTGAGGGGTTGTATGAGTCAAGGATGAAAAATAGCCCCTTGGATTTGAGAACATGAAGGTTACTGATGAATTTCCTAAGCATAGTGTCAGTGGGAGGGTAGAGTCAGAGCCAGACTGAGTGGATTAATGAGTGCATGGGAACACTTGCATCTAATTTTATTTCTTCTTGAAACCCCACAAAAACAAGACTGATTTGTGATTATCTTTAGCATCAACTCGTGAGGATGGCAAGAAGGGGAGAGGACAAAACAGCCAAAAAATTCTGAAAGCTGGAAACCGTTTGAATACATTTTCACCAACTGAGCAGAATGAAGAAAGCTGAATCCTAAGTCAGTAGTGAGGAAACTTGAAACCAACACAATTTACTCCTCAAAATCCTTCAGTCTCAGGAATTGGTGGCACCCTAGGAAACTTTAAAAACAGATAAGGACTAGGTGCCATGGCTCACGCCTATAATCCCAGCACTTTGGAAGGCTGAAGTGAGAGAATTGTTTGAGTCCAGGAGTTGGAGACCAGGCTAGGCAACATAGTGAGATCTCATCCCTACAAAAAAAATCCAAAAACTTAGCAGGGTGTGGTGGCATTCCCCTGTACTCTCAGTTACTTGGGAAGCTGAGGTGGAAGGATCATCTGAGCCCAGGAGGTTGCAGGGAGCTATGATTGTGTCACTGCACTCCAGCCTGGGTGGCAGAGTGAGACTCCAAAAAAAAAGGAATTTAAAAAAATTAGAGGATCCATTTATGAGGTCCAACACCCAAAGTAACAGGAATTCTAGAAAGAGATAAGAGAACACAGAGGGGAAGAAGTTATCAATGAAATAATTCCAGAAATTTTTCTAGAATTAAACTGTCAAAATGGATGAAGGTAAACCTCCCCCAAAGAACACCATCATAAAATTTCAGACACTGGGGACAGAGAGGTCCTACAGTCTTCCAAAGAGAAAAATAGGTCACATACAGAGGATTAAGAATCAGAATGTCTTTAAATTTCTCAATCACAAACTGGAGACTAGAATACAGTGGACCATTGCCTTCAAAATTCTGAATAAATCATTTTAAACCTAGTTTGTTGTGTTGTTGTTGTTCCTAGTTATCAATGAAGTGAAAACTCAGAATAAAGGCAATTTCATCTGCAAAGTCTCAAAAGTGTTGCATACACTTCTCAAGAAGTGACTGGAAGATGTATTCCACCTACACAGGAAAGACAAGTTTGGAGCTAAGGTCCAGGAAAAAGATGGAGGGAATCTTCAGGATGATGGTGAAAGGACCGCCGAAGAAGCAGTGTTTCACCGGGTCTGGCTGGAGGGCAGACTGGAGAAGGTCCACACTAAAGAAATCCAGAGCTCTTGGAGATTTCTTCAAGAGGATAAAGCTGATAGTGTTGCCGGGTGGGCTATGGTGTGATGATGTGATGCTCCATGGGTTCTTTTGACTCACCACAGAAAAGAATTTCAGAGCAAATCCAAGTATAGTTTAAGAAAGAATTTATTAGAAAGAGAAGGAGGCATGCCCAATGGATACAGGCATCTTAAGAGAAAGAACACACATTTCGCCTTTGACAAGAAGCTTTATATACTTTTACAACGATTATTATGCTAACCGTGAACTAAGAGGGTGGGCGATTACCATCTCTCCACTTTTGATGGGCTAAGAGAGTGGGGTGGGCTGCACTGGTAAATTCACATTTCAGCCCACAAGGTGGTCAGGTCTGGTCACCAGGTGAAGGTCATGTACCAATAAGAAAGCTATCTGAATGCTTACTCTATTTTAATTTAAACTGC
This sequence comes from Tarsius wallacei, assembly GCA_963574415.1. Classification (NCBI taxonomy): domain Eukaryota; kingdom Metazoa; phylum Chordata; class Mammalia; order Primates; family Tarsiidae; genus Tarsius; species Tarsius wallacei. Next base: position 3,694 of record CAUYQG010189936.1, on the reverse strand, counting down.
CTACAAGAAATTTTTCTCTGTCTAACCTGCACTGAATAACCTGTCTCAATAGCATAAATCCAGGCATTTTGAAAGGAGAGTTGAATAATGGCAGTTTGAGGTTAAACTGGTAATAAGTAGAATAGAAAAATAAGCAAATAAAAAAGTTATTCCCGGCCGGGTTCGGTGGCTCAGCCTGTAATCCCAGCACTTTGGGAGGCCGAGGTGAGTGGATTGCCTGAGCCCGCGAGTTCGAGACCTGCCTAGGCAACTTGGCGAGACCTCATCTCTACAATAAATAAAACAATTAGCCAGGTGTGGTAGCGCGCGCCTGTAGTTCCAGCTACTTGGAAGGCTGACTGGAAGGATCGCTGGAGCCCAGAGGGTCAAGGCTGCAGTGGCTAGGAGCGGCCACTGCACTCCAGTCTGGGTGACAGAGTGAGACTCCAACTCAAAAAAAAAAAAAAAAGTTATTCCCAAGGAAAATTAAAAGTTGCGTAGGAAAGAAAAAGTAGTCTCGGTTTACTACATAACTCTGCTCTCAGTCTCACCATATAATCAAAATAAGATACATGTTGATTATTGAACTGAGCAAAATGATGATGTAACCATACAGGCAGGGTGGGAGATAGGAGGAGCCCATGTGTGTGTTGTGGGAAGGAAAAAGAATGGGAGTTAAGTCCTCATCTTCAGCAGGGGAAGTCAGCAGATACTGCTCATAACCGAGGATCTAGAAGTAGCACATTATTAGCATTTTACTTAAACACAGAGCGAAATGCCAAAAAGAAAAGACAGCTGAAAAGTTATAAGTAATTGTCTCTGATGGGGAGGCAGAAGGGGTCACTGCTGTTTCTCATAGCAAGTCTTACAGAACTCTTAAGTCTTTAAAATATGTGTGGGAATAACCTTGCTAAAAATAGAAGCCAAAGAAAGTTTCTGACACGTATAGAGAAAGTTGGCTCTAAAAGAGAATAGAAATGTGAGTCAGAGTAGGTTGGATCAAGAGTGGGCATTTTTTAAAAACTCTTTTGTTTTGTTTTGTTTGATTTGAGTCCGGGTCTCACTCTGTTGCTCAGGCTAGAGGACAGTACACGATCATGGCCCACCACAGCCTTGATTGCCTAAGCTCAGGCGATCCTTCCACCTCAGCTTCTTGAGTAGTTGGAACTACAGGCATACACCACCATGCCCAGCTAATTATTTTTCTTTCTTTCTTTCTTTCTTTTTTTTTTTTTTGGTAGAGCCTATGTTGCCCAGACTGGTCTCGAACTCCTGGGCTCAAGTGATCCTCCCGCTTCGACTTCCAAAGCACTGGGATTACAGCCACCATGCCTGACTAAGAGTGGGAAATAGATGGAAAATAGAGCCTTTTGAGATGGGACCTGCCTACCCGAGAGAGAGAAATTGATGGTGCATAAGAGGGAGGATATGGAGCAAGGTCCTTGAGATGATTAGAGAAATGGGATCTAACACCCACAGTGTGGGGCTGAGTTTGATGCAAGAGAGATACCTCCTCCACTGAAACAAGAAGAAAGAAGAAGGTAGATGCAGATGCAAGTGGAATTGTAGAATGTGTTATGACCTTGCTTTTTGTCTTATCAGACTTCAAGACACGGGAACAGAGCACAATGCAATACACCAGCAAGTCTATGAGAAGGTACACACAAATGGCACTCAGACATGTGTTCCATCAACCCTCCGAATGTGTGGAATGCCAGTCTGCAGAAGCTTGATGAATAACTTTTCCACAATAGATGCATGACCCTTTGTCTCATAGAAGCAAGAATACCTACATTTTTCTGAAAAAGAATATTCTAGTGGGCCATCCTGATGCAAAACAGCTACATCCTAAATAAAGCATGCTTATTCATGCAATGCAGGGTTTGTAGGAAATAGGGGAAATTGTTAAGGGACTCTTCCCCACAAAAAGAAGTAAGTCATACGTAGAAATTAGAGCTGGAAGCAGTGAACAAACAGGGAGGAACAGAACTACATGAAGAACAAATTGTGGTAGAAATGCCATGATCCAGATCCTAACTCTTGGTCCAGCAGCAGAGAGGGGAGTCAAACCTCAGAGTCTTTCATTAAGCCAGAACTCTGAAGGAGCTTTGAGTGGCTCCAAGTTGACAGTGTCCCCTGGATCTTGGCAGACATAGGTACAAATCTTCCCTAAAGAAAGCATCGCCCACTCAAGCCTGGAAGATTCCCACAGATGAAGATCTAACAAACATGAGTACACAATTAGAAATCAGCAGGCATGGGGTGTGGGGGGGACAGATTTTAAAGAAAAGATAGGAAAAGGAAATTTTATTTTATTTTGTTTTTCAAGTATTTTATGTACTGCTGCAAGGAATGCATGGTGAATTTTATGTGTCAATTTGGCAAGGCCACAGTACCCATACATTTAGTTAAACAGCTCTGGATGTTGCTGTAAAGGTATTTTTTAGGTGAGATTAAGATTTAAGTCAATGAACTTTGAGTAAAGCAGATTATCTTCCATAATGTAGGTGGGCCTGATTCAATCAGTTGAAGGTCTTAAGCCAAAGGCTGACATCCACCTTGTTAAGGGGGACTTGAAGTAGGAAAAGCAAATTTTAAAAAAAGGAAATAAAAAAATCCATTTTTTGCTTTTCCAAGTCTGCCCTTTGGAACACTGATACCACTATCACCTGAGTGGTTACTAAAATGCACATTCCTGGGTCCCATTCCAGATCTGCTGAGCCTTGGCTCTGGAAGTTGAGCCTGGGAAGTTGCCTTAACACTCTCTCCCTGCAGAGGAAGAGCAAGACAGCTGGACGAAGAGACCTGGCTCTCTCTTCCACAATCATCTTCCTGTAGCTTTACTGTCCACTTAGGAAGATGTCAATGTAGCAAGACCATTCATTCAAAGGCTAAAACAAAACCAAAAAGAGCTAAACAAGATAGCACTCCCTAGTGCCAAGAAGGTGTGGACTGACTTGGCTGGGGCACTGCCTGTCTCCTGTCACAACACGGCATGACCCTCATCCATCTAGCCCATGAGCCCGGGAGCCATCACCGGGCTGGAATGAAATCCTGGTCACACTTCAGTGACTACAATGCATAACATACGTGATTGAAGATGACAGAAAGTGGACGCCATGATAACAACTAACGTCTTAATAGCTTAATGCAAACTGTGTTCACCAGGAATCTAGACATGCTTCGGGGATCCACAGGGCGGACTGTCAGGAGACTCTTTGCAAGAAGGACCAAGGAGGGGCTGGGAAAAGAACTCACTCTAAGGGAAGAGCCAATTTTCAGTTCTTTGAGAAATCTCCACACTGCTTTCCACAAAGGATGAACTAGCTTGCATTCCCACCAACAGTATATGGGTGTCCCCTTTTGTCCACAGCATCACAAACACCTGTTGTTGTTTTGTTTTGTTTTGTTGACTTTTTAATGACAGCCATCCTGACCGGTATAGTTTTCTTTTGCAGTTCTCTGATGATTAGTGAAGCTGAGTATGTTTTCATGTTTGTTGGCTACTTGCATGCCTTCCTTTAAGAAGTATCTGTTCAGCCGGGCTCGGTGGCTCAGCCTGTAATCCCGCGCCTTGGGAGGCTGAGGTGAGTGGATTGCCTGAGCCTGCGGGTTCGAGACCCGCCTGGGCAACTTGGTGAGACCTCATCTCTACAATAAATCAAAAAAATTAACGAGTTGTGGTAGCGCACACCTGTACTTCCAGCTACTTGGA
>CAUYQG010189929.1:0-11334 GCA_963574415.1 Tarsius wallacei | reverse complement strand
CGCCCGGCTAATTTTTTGATTTATTGTAGAGATGAGGTCTCGCTTGCCCAGGCGGGTCTCGAACCCGCGGGCTCAGGCAATCCACTCACCTCAGCCTCCCAAAGGCGCGGGATTACAGGCTGAGCCACCGAGCCCGGCTTGCAGTGATATCTTTATTGGCATTTTGCAAGGTAATTGTTTTTACAACATCAGAAAGCTTAAATATTGTCTGGAAGTCACTTGTTCTCTGGAAGGGACACCAACACTGCCCATAGCTGGCAAATATTCTGTTTATTTCTTCAGAGAGAAGGAATTATCCATGACTCAGTGGGGCGCAGGGCTCTGACAAAGACTGCAGTGGAGCTTGATGGCTCTCTACCGATAAGAACTGAATCTGACCAGGACAACGAGCCTGCTCACCTCACTTCCTCCCTCTTGTATCCATCTTTCTCACCTCTTCTCATCCCCAACTCTTGTTTATATACTTACACGCATCTCCTTTCCTCCCCAAGCCACACATAGCACCAGGAGCCCAAATGCAATGAACAAAAAATAAGGATTTGTAGAAATCACATCTATACTAGAAACCAGTCAAGGGTAATATTTTTTAAGCATATTATTTTGTAGAGGTACTTCTAGACATAGCAAATAATTTTTTAAAAGTATAATGAAGATGGGACTTGCTGTGGTCTGATGATTTGAGGCTATCCTCCAATTTATATGCTGAAAGCTAATCTCCAATTGATGGTATTTGGAAATGGGGCCTTTGGGAGATGATTATGTCAAGAGGCCTACTTAGTTCATTAAAATTCTCATGAATGGAGTTAGTTCTCTTACCAAAAGAGACCCGAGAGTGGTCTCTTCCCTGTTCCACCATGTGAGAACACAGTAGGAAGGCACAGTCTGTGAACCAGGAAATGGGCCTTCACCAGACACCAGATCTGTCAGTATGCTGGTTCCTTTATTTTGGACTTCCCAGCCTCCAGAACTGATAAAAATAAGTTTCTGTTGCTTTAAGCCACCCAGTGTATGGTTTTTGTTATAGCTGCTTGAATGGACCAAAACAGGACGGAAATAAAGGAAGAAACTAGGCGGCTATTCTTCTTGATAAATATTATGACAGGAAATTCTGTAGATCCCTCTGTTCAGGGTAATGATAGACCGAGTGATAGGATCCATTGCTACAAATCACAGGATGGGTGTCATGGAGAGATTTAAGTACAGTCTCAGATACAATAAGTAGCAAACCTATATGTACAAGAGTCATCTGAGATCGGGCAGTCAGGAGCTTAAGAAAAGAGCTTAGACTCAGCCACATAACTTCACTGGAGTAGTTGACAAGCTAAATAGAAAACAATGTGAGAAGCTGGTCTTAGGCTGAATGGCTTCACCAAGGTGAGAAGAAGCATACAAAATGTGGGAGAAAGTTATACATTTGTGTAACATACATGAATAGGAAGTGCAGGAGAGAAAATTTAAGCAAATAGAGGAGAAGCAATAATCAAGGATAATGGAGAAGACGTCATGGCTCTGAGAACTGGGCAAAATCCAGGAGGAAACTGCATATATATTCTTTACAAATCTTTGAAATTCAGTTTTCTTGTTTCAGAAAAAAATGCAAAATTATGTATACTTCAGATAAGTCTTTTGAATGTCAGAAATCACTAGCAAATAGAGGTGTTGGCATGAGTGTGGAGCCTATGAGGCAGAGAGGAAAGCATTTGCAAAGACACAGAAGTATTGATAGAGTTTGGCACATTCAAGTGACAACAAGTAGGTTAGTGTTCTTGGAGTCTAGAGGACATGTTTGGGCATGTCAAATGATGCTGGAGACAAAAACAGGATTAAAATAGCAAAGGGTGTTATATGTAATACTAAGGAGACAGGACTTTATTTTGTAAGATCTTGGGGAAATATTTCAGTTTTTTACATGACCCAAATTTTATTCTGGGAAAATCGTCCTACATTCTGTAATTCTGGAGTGGAGGGAAACTGAATATAGGGGAATTAGTGAGGATTCTATTATAATAGTTGGGTTCTTAGCTTATAGGACTGAGTTAATAAATGGTAGAGGGTAGAGAGTGTAGGAATCAGATTGAAGAGATATTTACTTGGTAGAATTAAGTGATTTATTGGATAGAAAGGGATGTGAGAGAGAGAAATGTAGGTTTATTACTTGGTTGACAAGATGAAGAATAGTTTCAGTGACTATATAGGTGATGCAATATGGGGTGTGGATTGATTCCAGTGGGGAGATAATTATTTCACTTTTTGACATATAAGTAGAGAAATAGAATTTATAGGTCTGTAATTTAAGAAAGAATTCTTGGCAGGAGATATAGCTATGTGGCTAATCTACTTGTGAGGCAGTAAGTTGCAGCACAAAGGAGATCATTCCAGGAGAGGCAGCAAAGAGAGATGAAACAGGAAGAGCCCAAGTTATCCAAGTGTCTAAATTATTTGCAGAAAAGGAGCTGGCAAAACAGACGGAGAAATAAAAAGAAAGAAAACTTAGGAGTGTGATGTCATCACAGCCCAATAAAATAACTGAATTGTAAGAATAAATTGATTGACATTGTCAAAGCTTGGAGGCCATCAATGGTGACTACTTGGTGATTTAATAGTCAACTGATAATTAAATGCCGTTTATAGACCAGATAGCTCATGTAGTTCTAAATATATACGATGAAGAGTTAATAATTGTGTTACCATATAAGCTTGTCAAAAAAAAAAAAAGACCTTAGTATAGAGAGACTTTATTCAAAAGAGGTATTGCAAGTGAAGGAAAGGGGCTATTGGAATAGGCAGAGGAACTCCTGCAATAGAATGCTCTGATCATAAGATCTGTGAGTGTGTAAGCATTAGGAAAGAGTTTTTTTCTCTTATAGGGAGGAAAAAATAAGGTTAGAACGACCTGGCTATGGAGAAGTGGGATGTAGAAAAGTGGCGTGACCTGACCATAGATCAACAAATGTTTTACTTGAGGCTAGCACTTTCCCAGGAGAGACTGTAGGCTGGCTCAGGCTCAGGGTGGGGCAAAGCGCAGGGGCCCAGGGGAAAGAGGGAATCTACAGCAGGTTTTGTCTAATAAGTATTTTGTTCCAATTGCTCAGCGAAGACGCAATATTTCCACTAATCAATAAATAGGCAAAGAATGGGCATTTGGAAGGCATATGTCAGACCTTCTTGCAGGTAAGTAAGAGGGACTTCCTTGAGTATTATCTAAGTCAGTCACAAGGGGAAGGATACTTCCTTGTAGTAAGTCATTTCCTGAACCAAAGGGGTGAGGAGATTCTTAACTTTCAGTGTTTTCCAGGAACACAGACAGAGCTCAGGTAAAATTCAACATTGTTGTCACACAAGAAAGTCTGATAAGTGAGCTGTTTGCACAGGGTAATATTATAGGAGGACCCTGAACTCAGATCAGTGTCAAGAAAGTCTTCTTGGAGGGGGAAACTGAGTCACCAAAAGACTAAAATATTGAGACAAATAATTGAGAAGGTTGTTAAAGAAATGGAAATGGCATCTTCAAAAAGTATTGAAGTTTGATTGTCATATAACCTCCAGGGGTGTAGTTGGTTGGATATTGCCAAAGCAAAAGGTCTTCTATGAAGGGTGAAGGGAGATGAGGCTGAGGAGGCCGGGAGGTGTGAGGGTCTAGACCAAAACGGACTCTGAGTGCCAAGTCGAGAAACTTGTGAGTGGTCTTTCAGTGGTGTGCCAGTGAACTGTCTTAGGCAAGAATGCCACATGATCAGACTTGCTTTTTGGAATGCTCACTCGAGCAACAGTGCATCTTGCGGTGTGGAAGGAGTTGGGGAATAGGAATTAATTCAGATATCAGATAGGAGTGCTTTTGTGAGTTGAGGGAGTGGTGGTGAGGATGTGTAAAGCAATGGCGGACAAGTAAAGAAACAGGGGTCAGACGGATGTTGGGGATGTTGAATTACTGAATCTAGCAGAATTTGCATGTAAGGAAACATAAGTCAAAGAGTTCCCGAGTTTCTGGTGTAGATCACTGCGGGCAGCAGTACCATCTGCTAAGGGTGATCATATGACAAAGCAGGTTGGGGCAAAGATGTGGGTCTGAGGAGCTTGAATGGGGTTGGATATCCGTTTGGCCCTGTTGCTATGCAGCTCAACAGAGGTCAGGCCTAAAGACAGAAGTCTGAGGTGAGTGCCAAGGGTATGGATTTAGATGCAATCACTTGGGAAGTGTGTATTTTAAAAAGACATAAAGAAAATCCTTTCAATGTAACAATTAAGTAGTAGACATAATGTGGACAGGTATTTTAAAAGTCTAAAAGTAACCAGGAATTAGAGGAGAACTGGGAGGAGTGGTGTACAGAAGCCAAGGGCAATATTTCAAGGAGGGCATGTCCGATGTTAACTATGTAAGAACCGTCCCTTAGAAGGACGGGGGTCAGATGGAGAGATAAGAAGGGGAGAAGCAAGTGTGGAGTTCTCTTAATAAAAGTTAGATGTAAGGGTGGAGGGTTGAGGCATGTGTGCATTTTCAGGATGGGTGAAGTTGTGTGATATCTACGCACTAAGGAAGAAAGCCCACAGAGGAGGAGTAATTGAATCCAGAGATGGGACCATAACAGGTGCAGAGTGCCAATCCTGGACAGGAAAAGAGATACTTCCTGCTATAATAGTGAGTGGAAGTCACTTCCACTCAGTTTAGACAGGAATATAGTTAAATTTTTTGGCAATGGAGGGGGAGTTAGTGGATGGAGTTCAGGCTCGATGGGCCTATTTTCTCTGCAAAGAAGAAAGCAGGATGTTTAGGAAGCTCTAGGGAAAGGGCATGAAGAGTATTGCATAGTATCAAAGGTTTGCAGTAGCTACTCTTGGGAATGGAACGAAGCCAGGGCCGGGAAAGAATTTGCTTATCAGCAATGAGTGTTTGAAAGTATAAATCTGAAGCAGCCCTAATCTGCAAGATTTTGCGATTTTTGTTGTTGTTGTTTTCAGCACTACATAGATGATTGAGTGTACAGGCAGAAAAGATAGGTGCCTTACAAACAATGTAAATGTCAGTTTTTAAATATATTATTCTACATTCAAAGCATGAGCAAAGTGGCCTTATTTCTAAAAGTCAAGTGGTCAGTGAAATATGGTGAATGTATGACACCAAGTCTACAAACATCCCAGGAAAGGAAATTTTTCTTAAAGACAAAATAGACTATCCTTTCCAAGAGAATTTGCCATGTTTCAATAAAAGTGTCCAACATTCTAGTTAAGCTACGACACAATTTTGAACAACTATAAATTACTTTATAAATCCTACATATATCTATTTTCTTTATGGGGATCCGCAGAGCACTTTTATAATTTCACTGGACACCCGTTCATGCCACTACCTTTCAGAGACCAGGGTGATTATGTTCAAAACTTTATACATATGTTATCAAGTCAGGAGAAGGATCTTCAATGGAAATAACTATCATCAAGATTCTGACATTTTGGGTAGAGAATTGAAATTATTTGATGCTACTAATTCTTGCTCTTTTACTCGAATAAAGTTAATATGAAAATGCATGTACTATTTAAGTACAATGTCTATAAGACCCTGTGAACATTTTATTAATTAATCCATATAATAGATTACCAAGCTTAAAATCTATTTTGTAAATATTTTCAAAAAAGATAAAAATTATTGAATTTTTTTATACAGGGAGCAACCTATGAGGATGAAATTAAGACTATTAAACATGTTATTTCAAAAATCAATGAAATTCTGGCTCATAATTCACCAGTTTTGATTGTTCAAAGATGGATACGTGGTTTCTTAGTTAGAAAAAAAATGAGGTATGTTTTTGGATTAACCATCTGAATACTAAAATAAGAGGATAAGAAAATATATGATAAAGTCAACTCTCCAATAATTTGCATTTTTGTATTCTTTCAAAAGAATGTGGATTATTTGATCTAGTTTTTTAAAAAATGCCACACACTCCGTAGTAATGTATAATGTTTGCATAATTCAATTTTTTTCTTTTGACTTGACCATGTAAATACAAATACAAGCCATGAACTTTATAATGAGACGCAGTCAAAATGTAAACCATGAAAGACATACATGCAGATTTAATATTCTGTTTAGTGTGAAGACAGTTTTGCAACACCTCTGTCCATATGGCCCTTTAGTTAGTTGTCTTTTCCTCTCTCCTTGTTCCTTACCTTTCCTTGCAGTAGGTGACCTTTGCAAATAAAGGAAACATTCCTTGTTGCAATCTCTCAACATTGTACTTGGGGAGGGAAGGTAGGACACTCCATCATCAATTTACATGCATTAGTCATATGGAATATCAAACATATGAAAAAAGTATGAAACATTTCAGATAGCTTATTCTCAGTTCTAAATGGTAAAGCTCAGAAGATAGAAATGAAATTTGGACCTGAAATATACAAAACATCACAATAGATCTAGAATAGGACAATGGACATGTCCTGAAAAAGCCGGATTAGGAAGTTACCGAAATCAGATTCCACATTGTATAGTGAAGTCTGCATTGGCCTGTGGGTGCTGCATCACAGGTGGCACGATCCCTGACAGGGACAGACAAGAGGGAGGGACAGTTAGCAAAACCTCCCATAGCACCGTGCCTGCAGCTTCTGAGGGGTCGCTCCATGTGCTTTTCAGATTGAGGTTAATGTATGGGAGAGCATGAGCTCATCAAAGGGGAAAAGTCAGATCATCTGAATAAAGGATGTGGAAAAGAATCAGGCTGTTGCTAACAAAGTGCATATTTACTTAAAATACTATTTCTGCTTTATGTTTTATTTTTAAACTTAGTATGCACTTTATATAAACTAGGCTTCTAATTAAAGGCTTATTGAAGTTTATTTAGACTTGTCTTTATGCCACTGCATTTAAGTTCTTCTCTCTTAGAAACAAGGTTCTTTCTGATACTCATGTAATGTTAGATAAAATACCTGTTCATGGGAACAGTCTGGCAACTCAGCATGTTTGAATAGGGCTTGAATGAATTTTATGATAGAGATGTCACAGTCATAATATATCCCAGTAGTTTAAGACAAAATGATTTGAATTTTTTCTCTCTTTGAAAAAGAAAAGCTTTGAAGCTTTGTTCCATTAGGCGCATTACTTAACTACTCTGAGCCTGAATTTCCTTATCTGTAAAATTGTAAAGAGCAGGGCCTAATAGCAGTACTTACTTGTGTTTGCTTGTGGGAATTGAGATTATGACTATAATGCACATAGCACCTAGCAAAGGTGGATATTACATTCTTATTAGCTGTTCCTTTTAAAATATCATTATTATTGTTGTTGTTCTATCGAGTGCTCTCTGTGTTATTTGACGCCATGGGAAAACTTCCTTGGAGTTCTTGCTCCTGTTCGATTACATTTTCCACAGCATGCACAGAGTAATCTTTCAGAAACATAAATCTAATCATTGTATTCACCAACCTAATGTGCTCCAGCGATTCCCACTTGCCTAGGACAGACACCCGGGTACAGGCCTTTCCCGTGTGCAGCGTATCCTTCTGTGATCACGCGCACATCCGTCCTGCACTGCAGTGGTCTCTGTGTCTCTCATGACTCCGTGTCTCTCTCCAAGTGTCTCTGTCTCTGGATGCACCACAAGTCTGGAAGGGACAGCCTGCGTGTCCATTTTCTGCGCTGTCTCTCTAGCATATCACAGGGTGCGACACATTTGAAGTGTCCAAAACATGTTTGCTGAAGTGATGGCTGTCGGTAAATGGAGAGCGTGTGGGTTGTGGGATCAGCACATCACTCCTGGAGGCATCTGTGGGAAGCCGAAGCAAGGGGCACGGGAAGAGCTTCCCTGAGAGGCGCCTGGGAGTCCCCCAGCCTCGGCCCCAGGGACCCGTCTTCTGGTATGTCCACGTGCAGCCACGGGATATGTGCTCCCCACCACCGAACAGCACTTTGCTGGAAACTTTTCACCTAAACTCCTCAAAATAGCATATATAACCTAAATTAGACAATTAGTTTAGTTAAGGCGAATATCTATCAGAGTGGGAGTATTTCTAATATGAGTGACAGGGCATAAGGGAAGGACACTTTTATTCTTAGAGCGAGATTCTGTGACCAGGTTGCCAGCCTCCTAAGCCTCCATGAAGACCGCTATATTGAGGTCATAGGAAGAACTGTTGGTTGGGTTGATGGATTGTAGAAAAGGTGAAAACGTAGAAAAGGAAATGAGAGACAAAACATGTATTGAATGTTCATAAAGCACCATTTTAGATCCTTTAATCCACTATATCATTTAATACAACAGAACTCCTGAGTTTTTTTCTGTATTTTACATGTTATAGATGAAACATTAAGAACTTAAACTTGGTGGAGAAGTTAAGATATGAATCCAATGCCAGGCAACTATTTTGTGTTGGGCATTTATGGTCATTTTGAAAAGAGGACTGTGTATGTGAAATGTGTCAGTGCCAAGTTCTTTAACATCTGCCGAAATCTGTGCACCTTTTACTTTTCTAGCAACAGCTCTGGAATGGTATTTTCCAAAGAGCTCGATTCCTTTCAGTAAGGCATAGTGATTTGGAAACTATGATTGGTAAACTAGATGTATTCCTTGCTCCTGAGCTGTCAATGTTCCTAGGCTATTTTAGCAGACAGGTGTGAAGTCCTCTTCCCATCATGGTTTTGTGTTGATACCTCTATGCCAATCCAACACAGAAGGTCGGTCACTGCTTTCATTTTTCCTGTCTACCGTATCTACTGTATTGACCGTGGGAATTTTGGTTACCGACATTTTTTACAAATTTTACTCACTAGCATAATCCTACAAAATAGCTTCAGAATTGCTATGTACATACTAGTATCAACAACATATTTAATAAAATTCAAGATTTGTTGCAGGGTTTTTTTGTCGTTAGACTGGAGATATATAAATACATTGTTGAATGGTATTTATGGTAGTGACATTAGCCTTTTGTCTAATGATTTTCTTTTCAATGTAATTTTTATTCTAATATATTTCTCTTGGAGCACTTTCTGTTGTGTCAGTTTGTGACAATGCTCCTCCTAGGGTCACCTTTGTATCGAAAGTCGGTTCTAAAACCCTGGTTCTTCTCCTGAGTTCCTTCGCTGCGTTTCTAAGTGTGTCTGATTCTACTTTATGCTCCTCTCATGGGCCCAGGATAATTTTCTTGCTACCTTTTCATTTATTCTGAAATGTTATGTATTTTTGTTCTACTCGTTATAGGCTTCACTTTCTGGCCTGCTCTTCTTGTCTGTGGTGACATTATCATGCTCCTTATTCCCTTTCTCCTTTAAAACAACTCAGTCGGGATTAGATGTTGATCCTTCTCTGTTGCCCTCCTCCTGAAATTAGTTGGATTTTTTCCTCAACTTGAGGAAGAAATTTGTCTTACTTCAGGATTTAAAGCTGCTTCTTTTGTTGCATTTGTGTGGTGCCCAAAGATACGGCAGCTTTCTTCAGAGACCTCTGGCTCTGCTTCCTATCACCTTTTGGATGTGGGTATTTTTTCTCCTCTTCACCATGACCCTGTGTGGAGTCTCCATTTGGATCTATCCCAAGGCGCTTCTCCTCTGTGTGGGCTTTGACCTAGAGGGGAGCTTTGGCTGGTTCATTTTGGGGGTTCTTATCCCAGAATACCTCAGACCCTTCAGATCTTACCACAGATTACTTGTCTGTAGTCATGCACAAACCCCGCAGAATTTAGCTTCTATTCTTAAATGGGCTCTCCAAGCTTTTCAGAGAGTATCTAACTTTTCATTTTATTTCTATCCGTCAAATGCCTCATGACTCCCATCTGTTTCCTCTTGCATAGTTGCTAACACCACAGTGGTCTTACAGGTGTCAGTGGTTTTTCTGTGTTTATTTACATTTTGAATTTTCTGAGGCTACCTTGTCACATACCACTGTTGCATATATTTTTAAATTTTGTCATATAGTTCCTATGTCTGTTTTTATGAAGGGATCTAGTGGTGTTTAAAGATTGCATCACTGTCACAACTAACATCCCATGGTGCCCTCACAAAGAAGGTGCTTACGTGTTAAAAGCATCATTCAGCAATACTCCCGACAAACTGAATTCTATGACTTTCACATGTTAGATGATGTTTATTAAAAATATTAATTTATTAAAACATATAAGGTGCACAAATGAAATATCCTACATCATATCATGAGAGGAATAATTAGGGGAATTTGGATATTTAAGTATCAAAGGAGTTAATTTAGGGAAATTCAAATTGTTGAATATTTTCTGTATATAGAACGGATAAGAGAATCAGATATAGAGAATGGAAATTCCAGAAAGACAGTTTTTAGCTCATTTTTTAAGAAAAAATTTAACTATATGGTGATCTGGACTGTACAGTTGTAATCTTTTTCACAGGTAGTATTAAACCAGGAGTCATCTGAATGCTAGGTTTATAATAAACTGGGTTTAGCAGAGGCAAGGGTTTATTATATATAAAGTCTGAGATACCTAGACTCTATTTTTCAGTAAATATTATTGAAATATGTTTATATATGTAGTAGAAGACAACAGGAAAATAGTCTGTGATCTTATCCAGACCAGGAGCAAGATAAGGAGGCCCATAATCTTCACCATTTTATTACAATTTTCTGAAAGCTTTAGTGCGTTTAATATTTTTGAAAATAAATAATATATTTATATGTTTCAGTCGTTCAATTCAGTTCTACGTAACAGAGAAGCTTCTCCCAATATCTTTGCTTAAACTGGGCAGAGGTTTTCATTTTTAAATAAGGAGAATCTGTAGTTTGAGAAGCCCAGGACTGTGACTGTAAGAATCGGGGACCTAAGCGTTCTTTAATTTTTCAATCTATCTTCCTACCTTGTGTGTTTCACCTTCCAGGTCACTTCTGGTCCAACTGGCCAGCAAAGTTACAGTCATTACGTTGCGTTAGATTTCATGCTGGGAGTCTGAGGCAGTACTGAATAGCAGGAAGGGCACATCTCCCTACTAAAACAGCAACTTTAGTCAGACTCATTGGGAATACTGCATTTCTTTTCCTATTTTTCCTTGGCCATAATTTAGTCATATGGGTCCACTGATAGCTAAGAAATAGAGTCCTTTATCTGGATGCTTTGCCACCTGCATAAAAGTTGACTTCTGTTACCAAGAATTATAGGGAGAATTGGAATTGTATAGTGTTCAGCAGTTTCTGTCACAAAATATTTGAAAAAGCAAAACAAAATCAAAAACCAAAATCACGCCGGGCTCGGTGGCTCAGCCTGTAATCCCGCGCCTTGGGAGGCTGAAGTGAGTGGATTGCCTGAGCCCGCGGGTTCGAGACCCGCCTGGGCAGGCGAAACCTCATCTCTACAATAAATCAAAAAAATTAGCCGGGCGTG
>CAUYQG010189926.1:0-10150 GCA_963574415.1 Tarsius wallacei | reverse complement strand
CCTGCTCTCTTGATGGTTTCTTTGGCATCACAGTAGCTTGTCAGTTTGATGAGGTTCCATTTGTTTATCTTATCTCTTATGGCACTGGCACTTGGAGTTTTGATCAGGAATTTTCTAATTTCCAGTTCCAATTTCCATAAGGGTGTCGCATGCATTTTCTAAGGTTCTCATAGTTTGAGGTTTAACATTTAGGCCTTTGATCCATTTAGAGTTGTTTTTTTGTAGTGATAGGGGTCTGCATGTGGACAACCAGTTTTCCCAGCACCATTTACTGAATAGGTTCTCTTCTACCCAGTGGTTGATGGTGGAGGCTTTAATGAAAAATTGAGGATTTGTTTCTGGAATCTCTATCCTGTTCTATTTGTCAATATGCTTGTTCATGTACCAATACTAGGCTGTTTTGATTATTGTAAATTTATAATTTATAATAAAGTTTAAAGTCTGGGAGTGTGATATCTCCCTCTTTGTGTTTTTTTGCTGAGGACTCTTTTGGCGATTTGTGGTCAGTTTTATTTCCATATGTATTCCTGTATTGTCATTTCCAGGTCTGAGAAGAAGGCTGCTGGTAATTTTTAATGGGTATTGCATTAAATCTGTAGATTGCCTTGGATAGAATGGACATCTTAACAATATTGATTCTTCCAATCCATGAGCATGGAATATTTTTCCATTTGTTTGTGTCATCTTTGATTTACTCAAGCAGTGTTTTGTAGTTTTCTTTGTAAAGGTCTTTCACATCTTTGATTATGAAGATGCCAAGGTATTTTATTTTTTGTGTGTGACTATTGTGAATGGGATTGTGCTTTTTATTTGGGTTTCTACTTGTTTATTTTTGGTGTATAGAAATGCGACCATCTTTTGCACATTTATTTTATGCCCTGAGAATTTGCCAAAATCCTTTATCAGTGCAAGGAGGTTTTTGACAGAATCATTTGAGTTTTCGAGGTATAAAATCATGTCATCTGCAAAGAGGGATAACATGACTTCCTCTTTTCTTATTTGGATACTCCTGATCTCCTTCTCTTGTCTGATTGCTAGCTAGGACTTCAAAAACTGTGTTGAAAAGGTAGGGTGACAGTGGGCATCTTTGTGTTCTTCCAGTTTTCAGGGGAAATGCTTCCAGTTTCTTTCTGTTTAGCAATGTGTTAGCCATGGGTTTCTTGTAGATGACTCTTAATATTTTGAGGCATGTTCCATCTATGCCTAGATGTTTGAGGATTTTTGTCAAGAAGGGGTGCTGGATTTTATTGAAAGCTTTTTCTGCGTCTAATGATATAATCATGTGGTTTTTGTTTTTACACCTGTTGATGTATTTAATTACGTCTATGGTCTTCCCCTGCATCCTGGGAATAAAGCCTACGTTGCCATGGTGGAGATTTTTTAAAGAACTAAAAGTAGATCTAGCATTTGATCCAGCAATTCCATTACTACATATCTACCCAAAGGAACAGAGGTTGTTATACAAAAAAAAACAACAACAACAAAAACAAAAACAAAAGCTGCCCTGGAATGTTGATTGCAGCACAATCCACAATTGGAAAGATGTGGAATCCACCTAAATTTCTATCATCTGCTTAGTGGATAAAGAAAATGTGGTGTATGTTTGTGTGTGTGTGTGTGTGTGTGTGTGTGTGTGTGTGTGTGTGTGTGTAGAGCATGTATGCACATATACATGCATGCATACATACATACATACATATACACACCCCTCTACACACACATATATACACATACACACCATGGGATACTATTAAGCCATAAAAAAGAAAGTCTAACACTTTAAATAAAAGTAACAGTCTTAGCCTAAATTCTGGGTGAAATGTACTCCTCTTTCAGACTATGATTTTAGGGTTAGCTTCTCCCCATATTGGACAGACTAAGTAGTAATGCCTACTTAGTTTAGGCAAAATTATTGCAGAAAATAAAACCATGGAGATAATAATATGTATTAGTGGTTAGATGTACACTTCGGTAACCCCAAAGTGGTTTAAATATGCATCAATTTAGTTATCTGTGTTACTAACTGCATCACAGCATACACAGAAATAAATCAAATGTTCACGTTTTAGGTAATAACAGGTTTGATAGAAAAAATTAAAAAGGGGAACTTTACTTTTTCTTTTCTTTGACCAGTTTTCTTTTCTTTTTTTCTTCCTTCCATTTGCTTATTACTTTACTAACACTTCGATTAGTCATAACAAGAAATAAGGTGGCTTACATAGATAGGAAGCTACATGGATGGCAGCAAGATCAGAATGAAAAGGAAAACAAATGTCTGGAATCTGGAATGCAGCTATTATAAAAGTTTATCCATTGCTTTGGAAAGGCCAAAATTTTGGCTCTAGATTTTCTCTGAGTCAAGACCAAGAGAGAAAAGTAACCAGCTTCATGATTTACTGGGTACTAAAAATAAACCAGTTACTAATAAGAAGCAGAGATTCCTCAAAGAAAATTGGACAGACAGATATCAATGACATTCATCCCTAGAGTACTGATGCAAAAGATGCTCACTGATATACTAAAGTGTGTCCTCAAGGGCATGTTTTCATAGTCATCTCATCAAGGGCTGAATCTCACCAGCCCTTCTTACAAGATTCCTCACTCTCTCTCTCTCTATCTCTTGCTAAATTGTAGAGTGCTGGTATTACAGGCTGAACCACCCAGCCCAACAATTCCTCACTCAGGTTAATGGAGTGATGGTTATAAACATCTTAATCATACCTTCATCTTTTGCAAGTTATTTATAATTATTCGGATCCACTCATCATTCTGTAACTCCTTCAAATAGTGTTGGAGTTCATTCCTGTGCACTCATATATGAACAAATTCATTTCATTCCAACTATTGGAAAACAGATCTCATGCATGTGTTTTGCCTACATTTGTGAGTGTTGAACTCCCTAATCCCTTCAACTGTGGTTCAATGACATTTTTAAAAGGAATATTTAGAATTTTGTTACTCTTTCCTGAGCTAATATCAGTTGATCATGTCCCTTCATAATCCCAGTTCTTTGTAAAACTCATTGATTAAAAAAGACACAAAATTGTTTTTATTTTATTTTTATTTTTATATATTAATTTATTTTGAGTTGGAGTCTCACTCCGTCGCCCAAGCTGGAGTGCAGGGGCATACTAACTGTCAGCCGGGTGTCGACCTGCTAGACTCAGGTGATCTTTCTGCCTCAGCCTTAAAAGTAGCCTGAAATACAGGCGCATGCTACCACAACCAGCTAATTCTTTGATTTATTGTAGAGAGGAGGTCTCGCCAAGGTGTCCAGGCTGGTCTGGAACCCGTGGACTCAGGCAATGCTCTCACCTCAGTCTCGCAAAGTGGTGGGATTACAGGCTTGAGCCACTGTGCCCAGTCGATTGTTTTTATTTTAAAATGTCATCACAGTATGTGATACCTAAGCTTATATGACTAGATGTGTAAAACTTCAAAATGCACAACTACTGAATAAAATAATCACCATCTTTTTTTTTTTTCAATTTACTTTTGGAGCTTATTGAGAGAGTATTTTGTTATTGAATACTATTTTTTTGGTTTTCTACTGAATTTATTATTTTAATCTTTGTAGACATTTTCTTGAGTTCTCAGTCTCAACCTTTCCAATGTATTTTTTATTAAATTATTCAATTTAGATCATTGTAAATTCAAAAGTAGTGGTAAGAAATTATATAGAATTTCTGTGGATTCTTTATCCAATGGCATAAACTTACAAAACTATTGTACAAGAACTATCAGGATATTGACATGGTGCAGTGAAGATACCGAATATTTTTAATCACTGTAAGAGTTTCGTGAGTAAATGTTACAAAGAACAATTGCTGCATCCAATGGTAGTTACATGTCTAGTTTTTAAAGAAAATGCCAACCTTTTCCAGAGTGGCTGTACCATTTTACAATCCCACTCGCAACAAAAGACTAATTACCTTTCTCCACATTCTAGCCAGCATTTAATATTGTCACTATTTTTCATTTCAGCTAATTTGATAGATGTTTAGCCATGTTCCTCGATGGTTTTAATTTGCATTTTTTCTAAAGTTTAATGACATTGAGCAAAGTTTCATGTGATTACTTGCTATCTGGATATCCTTTAGGTGGTGTGATAATTTACCGTTTTTGCTTGTTTTCTATAAATTGTTCTTTTATCGTTGAGTCTTGAGGACTCATTCTATGTTCTAGACACTTGCCCTTTGTCAGATATTTGGCTTGCAAATATGTTGTTCAGTCAGTAGCACCTCCTTTCTTTTTCTTAATAGTGTCTTTTGCAGAGCAAAAGTTTTTTAATTTTATGATGTCCAGTTTATTTTTTTTTCACTTCTGGATTGTAATTTTGGTTTCAAGTGTAGAGATTCCTTGTGTAACACTATACTCTGAAGAATTTCCCCTATTTCTTTTTCTCTAAAAATCTTATAATTTAAAATTTTGCATTTACATTTATGATACATATTGAGGTAATTTTTATGTGAAGTGTTAAATTTAAGCCAGACTCTTGTAGGGTTTTTGTTGTTGTTGTTGTTTATTTTTCTCCTATGAATATTCAGTTGTTCCTTCACAATGTATTAATTTCTTCCATTGAATTGCTTTTGAACATCTGTCAAGAATAAGTTGGACATACTTGTATAGATTTATTTCTGAGATCACTCTTGTGATCCATTGATCTATGGGTTTATTCATTTGCCAATCTGCCAATATCAAATTGCCTTAATTATTGTGGTCATAAAATATGCACTGAAATGAGGTAGAAGAATTTTTTCTATTTTATTCTTTTTATCAAAATTATTTGAGCAATTCTAGTTTGTTTTTGCTTTTCCATATAAATAATCTTCTCTATATCTGCAAAAAATCTTGCTGTGATTTTGATAGAAATTGTGCAAAACCTGTATAACAATTTTGGGAAGATTAACATTTTTACAATATTTAGTGCTCCAATCTATTAATATGGTATAATTTTCCATTTATTTCATTTTATTTTTAAAATTTCTTTCTTTAGCATTGTATAGTTTTCTGTGTTCAGTATTGTTAATACTCTGATAGGTTTACAACAAAGTGTTTTTTTTTCATTTTTAGAGTTATTGTAAATGATACATTTGAAATTTTGGTGTTTTTGTGTTTATTGCCAGTATGTCAAAATACAGTTGATTTTGTAATGTTTATTATGTATCCTGTGCATTTAGTAATCTCAAATTTTTTATCTACAAGCTTTCTTATAGAATCTTCATAATTTGCTATGTAGATCACCATGCCATATGCACATAATGACAATTTTATATATTCCTTTCTAATCTGTGTGCCATCTACAGGTTTTTAGAATATATTATATGTTAAGATAGAAAAGTTTCCCTCTACTCATATTTTATTAAGATTTTTTCAGTTACATTTGTTGTTAGGGTGTCAATTTATGAATACAGTCTACAGAGAAGGGTAGTACCACTGTGACAAAGTATCTAGAAAATTACTCCATCCACCTATATTCTTAGATTTAACTTTGTAAATTGCTTATTTTTTCTTCATAGATTACTATTATCTTGTGATTTTTTTTCTTTGTTAGTCTGTTAATATAGAGATTACATTGATTGATTTTCAAATATTGAACCATTTTTACATCCTTGGAATAAACACCATTTGGTCACGCTGTATAATTCTTGTTATATTTTGCTCACTTCTATTTACTTTTATTTTGTTAAGTATTTTGGCATCTGTATTCATAAGGGATATTGATTATTTGTTTTTCTTCTTTTTCTCTCTGTATTTGTCTGGTTTGATGTCAGAATATCTTAGTTTATTTAGGCCACCATAGCAAAACACCACAAACTACAAGGTTGAAACAACAGAAATTTATTTTATCACAGTTTAAGAGGTTGAATCTGAGCTCAAGGTGTCAGAATGATTGATCTGGGTGAGTGCACTCTTCCTGACTTATAGACAACAGCCTTCCTGTTGTGTGTTTGCGTGACCTTTCCTCAGTGTGTGCTTATGGAGATAGATTTTTCTCTTTTCTTCATCTTATAAGAACACCAATCCTATCAGATCAGAGTCTCACAACTTGGTATTATTTATCCTTAATTATTTCTTAAAAGCCCTGTTCCCAAATACAGTTACATTTGTGATTAGGGTGCCAATTTATGAACCCAGTCTACAGAGAAGGGTAGTACCGGTGTGATAAAGTATCTAGAAAATTACTCTATCCACCTATATTTTCTAGAATGGATTGTGTACGCTTGGTGTTAATTCTTTAAAATGCTTGGTGCTACTCTTTAATAAAATAACTTGATGCTAGAGACTCATCTTGGAGTAGTTGTAATAGCTATAGGGTTATTCCATTATTTACTTTTATTGGGTAAATTTTGGTAGCTTATGTTTTATGGGGAAGTGGATTATATTTTCTTAATTGCCAAATTTATGTGTATATGGTTTTTGTAGTAACCTCTTATCATCCTAATATCTTATGAATTTGTGGTAATATTTATTTCTAATACTGAGTATCAGTATCTTCTGAAACATCTACTTTTTGTCAGTCTTGCTAGATGTTTGTCAATTTCATTGATTTTTTAATTTAAAAAGTCAACTCTTTGTTTTATCTTTTTCTCTATTTTTGATTGTTTCAATTTCATTGATTTCTGTAATTATCTTTCCTTATTCCCTGCCTCCTGTTTGCTTTAGCTTCATTTTATTATTCTATTTTAGGTTCTTGAGGTGGGAGTTGGATTATGGATTTTGAGAGTTTTCTTCTTTGTGATGTATGCTTTTAGTGCTACTAATTACCCTTTTTGTAATGTCTCTGTCTGAAATATTTAATGTTATATTATAATTATCATTGAGGTCTTATATATTTTTATTTTTTTGAGATTCTCTCTTTGATTTATAAATTATTTAGAGGTATGCAGTATAGTTTCTGAATACTTAAGAGTTTTTCCTGTCATTTTGATTTTGTTCGATTATATTGTGGTCAGAGAATACACATTATATAGTCTATCTTGATATGTGTTCTATAGACACGTGAAATAAATTTGTCTTCTGCTCTTATTGAGTGTAGTGTCATATAAATGTTGCTTAAGTACTGCTGTTTGACTGAGACGGTGAGTGTTGTCTTTCTGTTGGTTTTTATTCACAAGAGAACCTAGGTTCAGTTGTTGACTTTTTTCTTCTTGAAGCAATGTCTGCTTCACTGGCTTGCTTTCTATGTTATATTAGATAACATATAAACCACACAGCAAACTGTCTTCTGGTATGACAGATGATAAGCAATGTTTTCTTTTTCCATTCATCCACCATTTCGTTCTTCATGAGAATGGACTATTGGGGAGTGGTTTGGATTGGCACCAGAGGGGGCGGGGAGGGGTGAAAATAACAAATGAGTCCTTTTAGGCAATCACATGTAAAACATAGAGTAGAGAGCAGATACTGTAGTTCTCGAAGATGAATGAAGTTCGAGAGTAGGTGAGAATCCACATAGAGCTATGAATCATACCAGGTAGAAAAGGTGATGAACCAAAGGACAGGAAAACCACAGGAGAGTGCAAAAGAATCAACCAGCCTCAGGAACACAGGGGCTTGCGGGTTTTATGACATAAAAACATAAGCTATTTGCCAGGAAATGGGTTTTCTTCAAATTCTTGTTTTAGGAGACCTATCATAGATCGCAGAGTCGACTCAGGATTGATTTGCCCTCTGGACAGCTCAGAGCCTACAGCACTAGAACTTTGCAGTGCTGGACATCTCATTCTCCCTCAGTACTACCCTGAATCCAGCTGAATCACACAAACTGTTTCACAAACGAAATAGAACTAACCACCCAGTTAGTCTTATAACATTTTCTTGTTTCAGCTCACAAATGTTTGTGAATACACACACACACACATACACACACACACAATACTTATTATATTTTAACTAGGAAAATGAGTTTAAGATTCAGTTATAACAGGTTTAGGGCACTGATTTTTGCAACTGATAGCGGCTATGGATGAGATATTAATACCACAGAGTGACTGGCAAGCCAGAATTTCTCTTAGAGGGATTGAACATCCAGGGTGATTCCTTTTGGCATCTTAGGTTTGTGTTCAGGCTACAATAAACCTAAAATCTGTAGACAGACCCATGTAATTAGAAAACGTTGGGTAAAATGTAAATTGGTGAAACCACTTTGACCTTTGGAAAAAACTATTGGTTCTTAAAGTATTGTTATTAATATTGTTGTACTAGTTCAGTCATCCAGAGTTCTGACATTGTCATCATTAAACTTGTAAATATATCAAAACATAGCGATAGGTGAAAAACATTTCTTTAATTCAAAAGATGTCACTTGAAAACCAAATTCATTTTGACCTTAAGATTAATTCATTTGAACTGTGCTCAAGGTAGTAATTGATTTTTATTTACTATGTGGTGGCTGGTATCTGGTATGTTTTCTTTTAAAAAGAAACTGAAATTGTTTTAGAAGAGCTCTTAGAATAATCATATTAAATATGACACATGACAATCCTCTATTAAATAATATAAGAGGATAATAATAAACTCAGAAGCACATGCTAACTCATATTACTTCGTGTAGCGCGTCGAAGGTGTCTTCCTCCTGTGTTATTTTTGCATATATTATTTGTATTACAATGGTGTGTCATGTAATTTTTTAAAGAACGCAGCAATTTTCTCAAAAGTTATTTAAATAAATTCTCATACTTGAAAATGTTTAATTCCAATTATGTAGTAAACAATATGCATGGATTATCTGATTGTTTAAAGGCATACTTCAAATGAATTTGCCACATTTAAACGAGTTATTAAATTGACTTCAAATAAACTTCTTTAACAAATTCATGCTTTTTCACTGTATGCATTTTTTTTTTAAATTTAGGTTATCGGGATTTCAGCTGCCCTCCTCCATAGTGAGCACAGGATCTATCCTCACGCTGTGGTTTACGACAGACTTTGCTGTGAGTGCCCAGGGTTTTAAAGCTCTGTATGAAGGTAGGAGACCGCCTATCTTTTGGACACGCATTCACTTTCCAAATGATCTAACACATGCTACTCTGGAGTAATGAATGTAATGAAAAACTAGGCTGCTGTGACATAGGTGGTTTCATGGTGAAAACATTTTACTTCTGTGTAATTTAATGACAGTTGGATAACACTATTTGCTATAATTGCCAAACTTCCCAATCCAAACACATTTACAATTTTCCTTTATTGGTGGAATTTTTCTTGACTGGGTTTCCCTTCTGTTGTAAAGAGGTTTGGAAAACTTTGACTACAAATTAATATGGTGAAGAGTTTATTTGTGATGCCGAAGAGTTTTATAAAAAATTTTGGCTGGACGATAACACTGCTGGTCAGAGCTTAAGTAAAGGAAGTTTTATTTAATGAGTTTTGGTGTCAAACTTGAAATTTTTAGCATGGGAATTAATTTTCTTTTATTGTATTTGATCATGCAGGGTATAAAGATTTTATTTTATTTGTTTTCATGTCTTCGGATTTTGTGCATGAATACATTTGGGTATTGCTATCATTATTGAGGCACTTTTTGGCAGTAAGTAAGACTTAATAAAAAAACAGAGATTGAACTTTTAAAGAGGAAATGATTACTTTTAGCATTAGATTTTAAAAAATTGTTCTTGTAATAGTTAAAGACTGAGTTGTGTCTACTTTAGTTTTGTTTTGCATTAAAACTTTAAATTTTCTCGTACATGTAATACAGATGCTATTTTTTTTTAAACACAAATAAACTCTGGAGCTTACAAATTATACAGAAAAGAGCACTATGGGTAAAGATATTGGCCAATTCCTGTTTATGGCACACACAGTTTACTTTGCATGTTGTCCTCGGCTAAATCACATCTACACATTCTCTTTTTTTTGAGTTGGCGTCTCACTCCGTTGCCCAGACTGGAGTGCAGTGGCCGCTCCCGGCCACCGCAGCCTCGACCCGCTGGGCTCCAGCGATCCTTCCGCCTCAGCCTTCCGAGTAGACGGAATTACAGGCGCGCGCTAGCACGCCCAGGCTAATTTTTTTTTTTTTGATTCATTGTAGAGATGAGGTTTCGCCTGCCCAGGCGGGTCTCGAACCCTTGGGCTCAGGCAATTCACTCACTTCAGCCTCCCAAGGCGCGGGATTACAGGCTGAGCCACCGAGCCCGGCTTCTACACATTC